>VDFB02193867.1:614609319-614646986 GCA_007258455.2 Sequoia sempervirens | reverse complement strand
GTCTATTTTGATGTATTACACACACTTGATCCTGATTTTGTACCATGAGTGTTACATTATTGATGATATATATATGAGATTATTATGATGTTTACATGCAATGGATTATATGATGATGCATGGATGATATGGATACACATGACGTGATATGATGATGTTTTTATGATTATGCAAATGGATGATAAATGTATGTTTTATGAGATGCCTAGAATAACTGATCTATATTATGCAATGATCAGGATGAATGCATGTGGTATGATTAATGCTTTATATATGATATGATATGCATTATACAGTATGCTAATAGTTTGTGGATGCAACATAGATGCAATGGTGATGATTTATGATTAACTGTCATGGTACCATGTTAGTGTGAAAACAAGAGATAGAAGAAAAAAAGAGATTCCAACAAGACATGAGATGATGATGATGATGATGATGATGATTACTTGTCGAGGAGTTGGGATTTTTAAAGGGCCAATTACCTTATGTTTGATAACATATGTAGGCATGATGCATCAGGGTATAAAGAACCAGGATGGCATTGCACCTAGTGCGATAAACTTTGACTCGACAAACAGATAGGAGTATTCTTGTTCACACTTGACATATAGAAACCTTGCTAGGATGAACCTAACAAAAAAAGTATTCACCAAGTTATTTTACAAAATGGTCCAACAAGCACAGTAGACAAAAGATAATGATCATTGCTCCATTTCTTTCTCTCTAAATCATTTTGAGTAGATACCATCAAGAGGTCATTGGAATGAGTGCAATAAGATAAATCAAAAGAAAAGATCAAGTACACAAACAAGCCAATGTTCTTCATACCTCTAGCCAAAGTGATTTGTTTTGATTAGGATAAGTATCCAAAGTGATTTCCAAAGTGATGCCCATTGTCAGAATGATATATCCTAGGACATGCATTGTATAGGATGATGATGGGTTGATAAGTTATTTCATAGGCTTTTGATATAAAGTTGATTGTCATATTTGAAAATGATCAAGAGTTTTATTTTGCATTTAGAAGTTTGTTGTTTGCTTTTGATTTTCTGTTTGAAGTTTTCTTTTCCAATTGTTGTGGTTGTTTATGTTTTTATTTCCAAAGGATAAAGGTGACAATTATTTAATTATGGATGAGATTATTGCGGGTGAAAGTGAAATGGAACAGATGGATTTTTTCAAATATTTGGATGTTTTTAATGTTTTTGAAATATTTTGAGGTTGTTTTTGGTATTTTCTGATATTTTGCAAATGTTTTGATTTTATGAGATTTTATGAATGTTTTTGGATTTTATGTCTCGGGGGCTGATCAAAGATTAGCCTTTCCTACATTTAACTCATAGATGACATAGTTCAGATCTAGTGTTTTCGATGCTTTTCTGACCTTTTTGACCTGTTTTTGGATTTTGGCATTATTTTGACGATTTGGATATGGATATGCATGTTGATATAAGTGTTTTGTTTGGGATTTTTTTAAAAATCAAGCTAGGGTTGATTGATCAGAGTCATGGATTGATGATGATAACATTGTTGAGGATACACAAAAATGCTAGGATAGTGTTAAGCAACACAAGGATTAGGATGGATATCCCAAGATGATGAGTGATTGATTGGATTTGATTGATCAAGATTTTGAAGCTTGATTTGGAACAAAATTGTTTTGAATGATTCAATGTGACCTTGAAGCACACGTTAGATGCAACTGATATTGATTGTTTGGATTGATGTTTGATTGAAGATAAAACTTGATACAGAACATCCTCTTGTAAAAATATGCCATGGGCTAGTGATTTGGATCTTTTCTCACAAATGCTTTGACCAATTTGACTTCACGTGTATTTAAAGTGTACACCAAAGTTTTTCAAGATCAAGATGACTCGAGCTATGGATGCAGATATATGGGAGTGGATTGGATAAATGGTTCGTGGATGGATGGATTTATTATGGCTAAGATAGATGGAATGTTGGAGTTTATTATGGATGAAATGAGATGCTTTCACCTAAATTGGTGCATGTGAATGTTTGATTCTACACATGACACCTGAGTATGTGTAGGATCATGATGGGCCAAAAAAGTGGCAATATGATGGGTATGTGGCTGACGACTATTTTTGTTACCCAAAATTGATGAAATGAAGAGTTTTTAAAGGATATTTTCAGATTTCCAATGATATAAATTATACTTTACTTTGAATTTAATAAGTAATTATTATTCATTTTCTATTCAAATTACAACTAAAGTCCTCATTAATAGGATGATTGAAAAACATCTATAGCTTTCAAATGGTATCACATTTTTTGAATCCAAAACATGCTTCACATTCTATGTTTCGTATACTATCAGATTAAAAAAATTAAAAATTAATTTCATGAATTTTTGACCAAGTTAAGGTGGTCAGACATATGAGTTTTTATATTTTTAAAAAAGTTGTAATAAAAAAATCATAATTAATTATTTACTTGGAAAAAATTTACAAAAAAAATGCATAACATCAAGGCATGAGTCCTCTACTTATATATAAAATATTATCATTTTATTGTGGTTAGGGTGGTCAGATAGACACCTACTTCTTATTTTTTCCCTGAAATTTAAGTACTACTGCATTGAAATTTCAAATTTTCACCAAATAGAATATTTTTTTTTGAAACAAACCTAGTATTTTAGAAACTACATTCAATTTGATAAAAATTATATTCTTACATATTTTTGAAATAATACAGATAACTTATTCAAATATTTAAGTCAAGTTGCCAAACTCTGATTTTTCTGAATTTTTTGCGACTTAAGGGCCTATTTTTTCTATGATGATCCTGCACATACCCACCTGTTTTCCAGGTTTTCATCATGGTACTTTTCCAAAGCGCCACCCAAGTAGTTTTCACTAGAGGACAATTTTTTTCTTTGATGTTTTTAATCATTTTTCTGATTTTTTTGGATTTTCTAATTTTTTGATATTTTTGATTTTTCTGAAAGATTTTAAGCTCATGTTGAATCACCTTGTGGTGTTGTGGTAGACACTTCTATCATAATGTTCCATTGATATCCTGCTTGAAGAAGTTTCTTTGCTAAGATACGTGCACTTGAATGCAACTTTTGAGATTCCTGATCTACTTTGTTTATACCAGAGTTAACTTTGTCTTTGTGCACACATTGTGATAAAGTGCCTTTTGAATCCTTATGATGAAGGGTCACTAACAATACATGGTCAATGTGAGATTTGGATATCATGTGTGGAGGTGTGGATGGAGTGTTTTTAGGAATAAAAGATGGATTGGTTGATAGTTTGGAACTTTTGACTCTCCAAACTTGGGAAGATGAGCAATAATGGGTGGATACGAAAGTGTGCATGGAATTAGGACCAATTGCTTGATACACTTTGTACATTGCTTGAGAAGCCTTATTTTTCCTTTGTGGACATCTTTGATGGATACTTTTCCCTTTCTCATTTAGCCCCATAGCTTCTTTGACTAATGGAGTTTGATAGGGATAATCTTTCTTTGTATTCTTTGGTATCCATTTGTATTTGATTTGTCCATTATGATTCTTTGCTTCTTTTTCTTTGATAATGTTCCTTGTGCTTTGATTCAAATATTTCTTTTGATGTTGGTCCCAATTCGTGGATGGGGTGATGGGTGGATGAAGATTCATGATGTGGTTGGTTGTAGTATTGGCATCAGTTTCATCATAAGGACTCTTCGTGCTCACTATGTTGAATTTTGATTATGACATAGTTGACCCTAGTATGGTGGTAGTAGCACCTTTATTCCTTGATTCTGCCTGTTTTGAGATGTCTTGTTCAGTAAGCCTTCTTTGATAAATGTTTACTGTAGATGATGTTGTTTCAATTTGCTGCTTTTCTAACCCTGAAATGTCCTATTATGTCTGACCTATTTCTTTGAGTTGATAATACTAGATATCTTCATACATGATGTCCTCGGTCTGAATTTGGGATATATCCGATTCTGATGTTGATAACTTTGTTTGACTATAGGAATCAATAACCTTCTCTTTTTGTGTAATAATATTAGGAGTAAAGGAATCCTGTTCTAAATGAAGATCATCTACGTGTCCATCCACAGAAAGCATCTCATGGGTAGATGGAGGATTATGTGCTATGTAGATATGATTATCTTCTATAGATAGGATAGTATCCATTAGATTATTGTAGTAAATTAGGGATACAAATTCTTGATCTTGAATGATTTCGGAATTTCTTTTAACATGCTTTGGATCAAGTTCTTGACATGGGTCAATTTCAAAGGATGGATTTCTTACAAAGGGCTCTTGGATATCATCATTGGGAAGTGGCTCAATATCCTCTTGATCTTTGAGTGGACTTGGATCAAATGTTGAGTTGAAGATTCCTTCAATATCAATAATCATGAGGTCGAAGGATGTCAATATGTCTTGGAAAGGACCATTGCTAGATTTTGCTGAGAGATGTTGATCATGATTTAGAATAAATTTTTGATATATTCCCTCTAACTCATTAGGTGATGTAGAGACATTTTCAACATGATAATTGGTCAATGGATCATTGATTACAATATCAAATAATGTTAACACTCCTTGAAATAGATCATTGTCGAATATTGTTGAGGGATTCTTATCCTGATCAAAAAGTGACTCTTGATGTATGTTGATTTTCTCTTCGGATGAGATAGAAACATCTTCCATGTGTTCATTGATGGATAGGTCTTGATCATGTGATCATTGACTTGGATCGTTACATGGAGTCTTTAGCATTTTTTTGGGATTTTGAACAACATTTTCTTGTTGGGCTTGGTATTGGGCTTGAGCTTGCACTTGTTCTTAAGCCTAGGATTGTGCTTGTTGGTCTTGTTGTGCTTGTTGCACTTGTTGTAGTTGTAATGTAGCTTGGACAACTTGAGTAGCTTGTGCAACTTGTCAGTTTTGGTTTTATTGGAATTCCTTCTGATTAGAAGCCTGTTGAGTGGCTTGCAACATAATGTTGTATTGGTTTGATGTGTATGGTTTGGGTGGTGGTGGTGGAGGTGGTTTTGGAATAGTGCTTGTTGTGGTGATAAGAGTTACCATCATATTGATGATTGGGATTTGAGTGGTTGATGGTGTGATCGATATGGTTAGTCCTTGAGAGACCATGTTTTGAGGGATGATAGACAATGTGTTGGTTGCCTGTGCTATGGGGATGGTTGCCATATGTTGTTGTGATATCGATGGAAAGGGGAAAGGATTTGGTATGATGCCTTGATTGATGGTTAGGGGGATGTTTTGGATGAGTAGTGGTAGTGAAGGTAGCCCCAAACAAAGAGGTGAGACAAATGTTAATGGCAACGGTGGGAGTGATGGGAAAGTGAGTGGTAAGCTCCCTTGGGGAAATGATGATGATGCTGGATCGAAAATTCCCCCTAGTCCAAATAAGTCACCTTCTCCTTGTGAGATCGTAGGGAGAGAGGTTTGAGGGGTTGCATGAAATGATGGTGATGGGTCATTAGGATTATGAAAGGTGACAGGGACATATGGGTGTGATATATTTTGAACAACATTCATGTGATTTGCAAACATATCTCTCCAAAAGTTTACCAAGTGTGTATTCGAAATGTTCATGTTTGGTATAGTTGTACTTGGTATATTCTCATTTGGCATGTATGGATTTGGTGGGATAATGTTGTTTTGTTGAAGACTCATGCATTGAATATTTGGTTGATAGATTTGTAATTTTGGACTTGGATTTAAATATACCATCGGAAAAGGTGTTTCAAAATTTAGATTGGGTATACTCACATTTGTTGTACCATTGAGGTTTGTAGAAGATATTGATCCCATGTATGGATTGTATAAATGTGAGTTTTGATAATCAATCGGTATTGTAAGGCTTTGATAGCTTGGTTGACTTGGATTACTCATGATGTATGGATCAAGTTTATATTCCATGTTCTTCTTGTGTTTTTACCTTGTTACAAAAGTGACCCCTAAGGTGTTTAGGACCAATGATGAGATGAAGGATGAAAGGGGTGAATGATATGGGTGTTGATTTTTTAGGAACTTTGGATCAATGCTAGACTTTAGGACTTTTGGATTTTATTTATTTTTATTTGATTTGGATTTGGATTTTGATTTGGATTTTTGGATTTGGATTTGATAATGAACTCATAAAATCCTAGAGGTTAGACATTGTCTTGGAATAAACTTGTCCACAAGATGATAATTTAACTAGGTGTATGAGGAAGGATTCATCCACACACACTTATCCGAACAAGGTGATTTCAATGTTGAATTGAAGGATTTTACCAAAAGTATAGTATGAATGATTTTTCCAATGGTTCAAAAAAAATTTGTGAGATGGGTTTTGATTGATGTTTGAGATGGATGAAATGATTGGTTGCTTTGATCCTAAATGAGCCTAAGAGGGATCTTGTTTACAAGACCAATATATTGAAGAACATGCTTTTTCCAAAAAGTAGCTCGAACCAAAAGACCAATGTTTGCATGAAAACCATATGACCAAAGGGAGACCAAGCACATGTGTGGGGTTGAATTTGAGTTAACTTTGCTTAATGAGTTCTTTTTATCACAAGCACACTCTTGATTAGGTTTTCAAACTAGATGTCTACTGTCCTAACTTCTTATCATCCCACAAAGTGTATTATGTGGAAATCAAGGAATTTAAGGAAAAAGTTACCTAATGTTGACCTTAGTAGGAGAAAATTGAGATGAAATCCAAATGCTTAGAAGCCTCTAAGAATAAAAATCCCAAGGGAAAGCAATAGCATGTGAATTTTTTCAGGGATATTTGTTTATCCTAAAGGGTTTGAGATTTGATGCTCATGTTGAATGTTTGTTTCCAAATGTTTTCAAACAAGCAAAGTGTTTTGTAAACAAGAACAAGCACAATCCTATGGATATGAAAGAATATATTTGTTGAGTCCCCACTTGGACAATTCTAGATACGCTTATTTTTAGTGAATGGTTAGATGCTTGACCCCGCTGGCTCCCCTCCACGACACTCACTTCTCGGGGAAGCCAAGTATCAATACCCATGAAACTCCCATGGCATACTTTCCATTTCTACTAAAAACCGTAAAAGTGTGGGGTAGCTTCATAATGATCGTTCTTGCACCAACAAATAGATAGGTATTTTGGCCTTTCTACAACAAGGGTTTTAATTCAAAATTTTCATTCATAGGAGTTGACCCAATGTGGCAAGAGACCATTTCTACCCTTCTCTTCGGAGCCAACCGTGTGATACTAGCCTTTGTTCCAGTACCCACTTTTATATCCCGGCTAGAAATACTCTTGGCATTAGAGTGTTACTGGTTGGGTTGTTCCCTTGGGTGATTACTTTTTCCCAAAAGGAAGACCCTCTAAGATAAAAAAAAATAGTGAGTAAACATATTCATAGTTCGATCAACCTTTATTTAGAAACAAAGGGAGAACACATGCAATAGGTTTCACTCACACTCGCAAAGTTTTTTATTCAATTTTAAACCCAAATTGAAGTGTATGGGAAATTACTTACGCAACCTAATGTCACCAAAATCCTTTTGATTCTCAAGATCGTCGTGAGGCATGAAAGAAGCATATACATCTTTTGATGATATTACTTTGTGTAAGTAATTACAAAACAATGAGAACACTTGTTCATTTTGAGTCCACAAAGCAAAAGTGAATTATTTTTAGTGCACCAAAAGAAGTGTGAGATTTTATTGTTCAATTGTTAACCTTAAACAAAATCTAGTGAATTTGCCTAAGGTTCTTTTTAATCCCTTTGTCTTATTATTCTTATAGCCCAAATTGAAATCTATTGAGTCCTAAAATCTTAAAGAGATAAAATCCTTAAACTTGGAATTATAATTGCTTCCAAGAGTGTCTAAAGACACTTGATACAATAGAGAAATGATCTCATAAGAAGCTTTGATTTTGTTTCCTCCTCCCATTTTTTGATTTCCTAACTTGAAAAAGTGCTCAAAATGTTAGATGAGGTCAAGAAAAAAAAGGATATAGGGGTTAGATGAATCATTAAGCATAAAAACCTAAAAACTTAGACCAAGTTATAATGTGATTTGACTTTAGGTGAAAATTTGAAAATTTTAACTCTATTAAAGTTGAAAAAATTCCACACCATTTAATTTCTTATGAAATTCTACCCCATTTAAAAAAAAATCTTTGAAAAAGACCAAAAAATGACCAAGATACGGCCATTTTCAGTTTGAATGAAAAAAGAAAAAACATCCAACAGCTCTACTTGCAATGGAGGCTCTATTTGGAGTGCAGCGGCGTAGTTTGAAGTTTGTAGTGGTGCAGTTTGTGTCCAACAGTGTAGTTTGATGTTTGGAGCAGTTTTGTATGGCCTCACTGGACTGTGAGCGGTGTTGTTTCCTGTAAACACACAAAAACACAAAAAAACATAGAATTTTCTTAAAAAATGTGATTTGATATTCTGGTTTTCCCTCCTTCTAGCGCTAAAATGTGAACCAATATCCTATACCTAAAAGAACACAATAAACCAACATATTAGTAAGCTCTAATGCAAGTTAGAATAGAGATTAGCTGATGTGACAAATTTGACTTAGATTTATGGATTGATTTAAATCAAATATGAGAAAAATATGATTTCAAGATTAATTAAATAAATATTTTTTATTTATTTAACTAAGGAGATGAAGTTAGATTAAACTAAATAAGGTTTTCATTTATTTTATTTAATGGATGGACTTTAGAGATTTAATCAAATAACTTAGTGAATTATTTAATTAAATATGGTCATATGGTTAATCAGATCAGATAAATTGATTTAATTAGCAAGAAAGAATGACTTAATTAGATAAGATTATTTATTTAATTAAGGGAGAAAAATTGATGAATTTAATCAAATAAGGTTATTTGATTAAATTGTTAGACTGAGTGATGATTTTGGATGAACTGGTGTTAGTAGTCGGGATTAGATGTGCAATGTTAATCAATACATTTTACATGTCTATAGTTAATACCATCATGAAACTTAATCCTTCACAATACATGCTAGAATTGGAAAAAGAAGGTGCTAAACTCTCTTTTTACTATGGTATAAGCACCATTGTGGAAAAACCTTTTGAGAATATTCCAATTATACCATTCACCTCACCCATTCAAGGCATCGTCCAACCCATTCCACAATCCAGATCATCTCTTGCCATGACACAACCCATTATCAACAAGGGGAGTTCATTACTCCATGCTCTTCAAACACACCCCCTTATCAATAATCAAAATTTGGATCAAATTCTATCCCTCAAAATCCCTTACATCAATACATCCCACTCGTCTTCCATGGCACCAATAATTCATCATCTTTTCATGCAACACCAACATATGCTCTTAACACAAAAGTTTCTCTCCCATTGGTGCAGACGGGTCTATTTGAACAAGGACTCTTTGGGGCCTCATTGTCACTTGCTCTAGGAAATCTACCACCACTTCCACCAATCCCACCTCTAATTCCACCACCACTACCTCCGCTACCACTGACATCTACATCAATCCTTGGTTTAGGGAAACCCCCTAGACCTAACATCCCAATTAAAAATCAATTGAACCAAAACAATCCTTTGAACATCAATCAAATTATTGTATCAAATCCTTTGAATATGCCACTAATATTGCAACAACAGGTGGAACCTATCCAAACAACACCATCAATCCCCATACATCAAAACATGGCCTCACAAGGACCCACCATATCAATCACACCACTTGCATCAACACAACCCCAAATCATCACTCAAATAGTAATTCCAAATCATCCACCACCACCACCAAATCCAAACGTGGAAAACCAATACATGACATTGCAAGTAGCTCGTCAAACCTATCAAACAACACTCCTACAATACAAAAATCAACAAGTTGCACTAGTTGCACAACAAGCGCAAGCGCAACAAACTTCCCAGGCACAAGTTCAAGCTTTGTTGCAACAACAACAAGCCGCACAAGCTAGTCAAGCAGCGCAAGCCGCTCAAGCCACTCAAGCAACACAAGTTGCACAAGCTATCCAAGCTGCACAAGCTACCCAACAAGATCAAGCACACGCTCAAGCACAATATCAAGCACAACAAGCACACACACAAGCACAGTACCAAGCTCAACAACAAGCAACACAACAACAAGCATACCAACAAGCATTGTAGCAATATCAAGAGCAACAAGAAGCAACCCAACTCCTAGCCCAAAAAAAAGTGTTGTTGGCACAACAATAGCAGGCCCAACAACAAGCCTTGCTGGTGCAACAACAGTAGGACCAACAACAAGCATTGTTGGTACAATAGCAATTGCAAGCATACTTGGCACAGTGGAAAATGCAACTACCTCCCACCAACACACCAACCAATCCACCCATCACTCCCATAATCACACCACCTCAAAACACCTTCATTCATGCTACCTCCCAATCCTCAAGATGATGTGTCAACATAGATCAAATTCCTCTAGCAATAGGTGCTTGACCTCCAATCAAGGAAAACAAAAAAATAGCAAAGAACTTGTGCCCTTACCCGTTCGACAGGAGCATTGCAATGAAATTGTTCCCACAAGAATTTGAAATCCCAAAATTTGACAAATACAAAGGAACGGTAACCCTAAATATCACATCAACGAATTCCAAGTGCATTGCATAGAGGTTGTATACGATGATTCATGTCTCATGCGACTATTTCCTCAAAACTTGGCAAGGCTCGCCATGGAGTGGTTCTCTTGTCTTCCTCCTAGAATCAAGAAATTCTAAGAAATTGTTGATGTGTTCATCCAAAACTATTCATTCCACATAGGGATGGATGTGATTTTGGAAGAGGTATCCGCTCTAAAGTAATCCAAGGTGGAATCATTTTCTTCATTCTTACAATGATGGTTATCCAAGTCCAATAGAAGCAAATGGGCCATGCCAAAGGAACAAAAAATATGTACCATCATTGCCATCCTTGAAGGGGCCTTGTCTTTCCATCTAAAAATGTAGTGCATCACCACCTATGACCAGTTGATTCCCAAGGCACTCAACATCGAACGGGCCCTTATCTCACAAGGGGGAACACCTACACATCAAGACAACCACCCATCCACCAGCTACAATGACAAACCTCAAATATGGGTAAAGAACAAAAATGTTACTAATGATGGCGTCGTTGATGCTAAAGTTGTAATTAATGCCTCGAGGTAGAACACACAGACATATCAACAACCACAAACCAACAATCAAAACAATCGAAAATCCAACACCGTAACACAACCAAACAATCAAATGGTGAATAATTTGAACAACCAAGGGGGACCACCCTAGCAAAATAAATATTCCCCCAAGTGGAAATACATAGCCATTGGGGAACCGATTGAATCCATCATGAATAAACTAGTGCAAGAACAACTCATCACAATCCCCACCTATGAGAACTATCAAGAACCCCAAGTGAAACCGCCATGCTACAATGAAAACCACCTTTGTGATTTCAATAAATTCAAGGGGCATACAACTTCCAGTTGCAAGAGGTTGAAAAAATTTATCCAAGACCTCATTAAGGAAAAAATCATAAATGTGGAACAACCTCTAGGGAATAAGGACCTAAATATTTACACGAATCCAATTCCAAATCACAACAAGGTCAATAGTGACAATGGCAAAGGCAAGTAGAAAAGTGTAAACCATGTGTATGACCATGTTGTTGCATCCCTAGATAAATGGGTCATTGTCATCACTATCAAGGGATCCCACGCTGATTGTGGAGTCACCACAAAAGGTAGAAAATTCACCATTGTTGGACCACCTCAGCCATCTAGGGCATCCATGGGTATGTGCAAGATCATCATGGAAAAAACAGGCCCTTAAGTGGCAAAAAAATCAAAAAAATCAGAGTTAGGCAACTTGTCATAAAAATTTGAATAAGTTATCTATATTATTTCAAAAATATGTAAGAATAGAATCTATAGAAAATTGAATATAGTTTCTAAACTACTAGGTTTTTTTTTTTTTCTAAATCTATTTGGTGAAAATTTGAAATTTTAATGCAATAGTACTTAAATTTCAGGGAAAAAATAAAAAGTAGGTGTCTTTCTAACCACCCTAACCACAATAAAATGATAATATTTTTGTATAATATTTTAGGCATAACTAGAGGACTCATGTCTAGATGTGATGCATATTTTTTTGTAATTTTTTCCAAATAAATAATTAATTATGAATTTTTTATTACAACTTTTAAAAATATAAAAAATTATATGTTTGACCACCTAAACTTGGTCAAAACTCATGAAATTCAATTTTTCTTTTTTAATCCTATAGTATGCAAAGTATAGAATGTGATGCATGTTTTGGATTCCAAAATGTGATACCATTTGAAAGAGCTATAGATGTTTTTCAATCAGCCTATCAATTAGGACTTTAGTCATAATTCAAATAGAAAATGAATAATAATTATTTATTAAATTCAAAGTAAAGCATAATTTATATTGGTGGAAAGCTGAGAATCTCCTTTAAAAACCCTTTTCATTTCATCAATTTTGGGTAAAGAAAAAGTTCTCAGCCACATACCCTACAAATACCCATCATATTGCCACTTTTTGGCCTATCATGATACTTGGGTACAATGTCTTGGACCAGTTGAAAAGAACCCCCACTCAAATATCCATTATGGAGTTACTAAAAATATCACCCGCACATAGAAATATTCTAGAAGAGGCATTGGCCACATCCTCCATTCCCATGGATCTTGATGCAAAACAATTCCAAGCTATGGTTGGACACCTCACCACACCTCATATCTTTACCTTTTCTAATCAAGACCTCCCAACCCAACCGTCTCACAACCACGTGCTTCATTTCAAAGCTTTCTTCCATAAAAACAAAGTCAAAAGGGTCTTGGTGGATGGAGGAGCGGGTCTGAATATCTGCACCCTTAAGCTAATAAAAAATTTTGGGCTTCTCTGAGGATTTTGTTGAAAAAGGCAAAGGTATAATCATCAAATCATACAATGATCAGGAAAGAGTGTCGCAAGGCACTATCCTACTCCATATTCAAGTAGGACCTGCTATTATGGAAACCACATGTCAAGTCCTTAACCTTTAATTACCCTATAACATCCTTCTGGGGCGCCCATCGATCCATGGGATGCAAGTCATTGCCTCAACTTTCCACTAGTGTGTCAAGTTCCAACATCAAGTCCAAGAGGTCACTGACCATGGGGACCCTGAACCATTTTACTATTGCAAGAATTTGGAAGCTAAATACTACAAAATCCCCCAAGCTCCAAAGAATGATGAAGGCCCCTCAACTCCTATGTGTACCCGTCTACCTTGCCTTCACATATGAGACAAAGATGCTCACCATCCCCGCCATTTTTTATATCAAGGTCATTATCCAAGACAATGTGTGTGGGGATTACAAAATTAAGAAAGGTGCCAATTGATGTGCATGGGAAACCACATCCAAATACCTCATCCCAAACTTTCAAATCAAATCCTTATAGATTCAGGTGCTGCGGGGACCTAGGATGAGAAGTGGTGGAAGAAGACCCATCAAGTCTATATACCAAGACAACCAACCCACAGTTGATCTTCCCATGGGTGATAGTAGCAAAGGGCTACAAATATTGTTTAGCCTGGGCTATGATAGAAACAAGAAACTTGGGAAGAATAATAACAGTCTTCTAGAACCCATCATTACTAAGAAGCATTTAAGAAATCTTGGTCTCGGATGAACCCCTCCAAAGGTGACCATACTTGGTAGAACCACCCTAGTTAAAAAGGTCAAAACACCTCCTCGGTTGTTAGCAGTTGAGCTCCAGTTACCCATATCCATAGGACGATTCATAGATAACTTTACTTTTGACATAACTAATGTGTGTAGTGAAGATGAGGGCCCTGTTATGGATCTACCCATGTTGTTCGAAGATTCGATCCACTTTATGATTATCACCTTATCCTTTTAGTCAAACAAACAAACAAACAAGATAAAGTTAGTCTATCCCCAACTCATTGACTATGACCAACGAGGACCGCCAATTTTAGATATGTTCAAAAATTATGAGGTACTCTTAGAATTCATGGGATTGTGGGATAATATACGATGTGGATTTCATAAAGTAGGATTTTACATTGAGTTAGACACACACACCTACTATGGAGAAATGTTTGAATACCTCAGTCGCAAAAGTGAAAATATGAGAATAATTTCTAGGTTTTTAAGTGAAAACCACACCATGGCACTTTCAGACCCAAAAATAGTAAAAATAAAGAATGCATCCAATTTTGAAAACCTCTCTGATGCACTAGAGGATGGGGCATTAAATCTTCCTCTTAGTGCTCTACATCAGGAGAAGTCAGAATTTCTAGCCAAGAAGTGTAATCTAGTCAGCTTGGGATCTGATGAAATGCTGCAAATCACATTATATGCAGAATCATTGATGTCAGAGGAACAAGAGCTCGTAGCTACTTTCTTAAGGGAAAGAAAGGTCAAATTTGCATGGACCTATGCCGACATGCTCGTTCTTGATCGAGAAATTGTTGTCCACCATCTAGAGTTTTACCTCGAAGCAAAGCCCATAAGACAAAAGCTAAGGAAAATGCATCCCCAAATAGAATTATTCATCAAAATGGAACTACAGAAGCTCCTTTATGTGGAGTTCATATGGTCAATTAACTAACTGGAGTGGGTATCAAATCTTGTACCCATTTCAAAGCCCACTGGGGGCATCCGTATCTACACATATTTTAGAGATCTAAACAAAGCATGTCCCAAGGACGACTTCCCACTTCCAAAAATTGATATGATCGTAGATATGACCACAAGACATGAGATGTTGTCTCTAATGGACGAATTCTCTGGATATAACCAAATCATGATAGCCAAAGAGGACCAACATAAAATGACTTTCACTTGTCCGTGGGGGACATATTGTTGGAACATGATGTTGTTTGGGCTAAAGAATGCGAGAGAAACCTATCAAAGGGCCATGTCACTAATATTTCATGATATGATTCATAAGACTGTGGAAGATTATGTTGACAACATATTGGCCAAATCTAGAAAGAGGTGGGATCACATAGTAGCATTAAGTTCCATCTTTGACAGACTTGAGGAATACAAGGTCTGACTCAATCCAAAGAAGTGCATCTTCAGCATACAATCAGGGAACTTGCTAGGATACATTGTGTCCATGAGAGGAATAGAGACAGTTCCTGCTAAGGTCAAGGAAATTCTTGAGATGGAGGCACCAAAGACATTGAAACAGTTAAAAGGTCTACAAGGATGACTCCAGTCCATCCACTGATTCATAGTGCAACTAGTAGACAAGGCTATCCCTTACTCTCATCTACTCCACAAGTGGGTAGCATACAAATGGGATGAGAAGTGTGATTAGGCATTCAACAAGATCAAGGAATATTGCTCACATTGCCAGTTCTTATGCCACCTATTCCAGGCAAGCCATTGATTTTGTACATATCGACAACAACAACTCTCGACGCTCTCTTAGCCCAAAATGATGAAAATGGAAGACAAAGAGCTATTTAATACATCATATGAACTATGGTAGGGCATGAGTTGAACTATACATTCATCGAAAAGGATTGTCTAGTAGTGGTGTCTACCTCACAGAAGATTAGGAACAACATGTTAGCTCAAAAAATAAAACTCATCGCCAAGATTGACTCACTCAAATACTTGATTTCTAAAGCAATGCTCACAGGACAGATGGCTAAGTGGGTTATGATCCTATCATAGTATAATATCGAGTATGTGGAGTGAAAGACTATTAAGGGACAAGTCATTACAAATCAATTAGTAGAGGCACCAATGTATTCAGAAAACCCACTGATATTAGAGTTCCTTGATGAATCAATCTTCAACCTAACCATAGAAAATCACTAGAAATTATACTTTGATGTTTCCTACACACAGTATGGATTAGGAGTTAGGGTCTTTTTTATCATGCCACAGGGAGACTACATACCTAGATCATACAAATTGGATTTCCTTGCACAAACAATGTTGTAGAATATGAGGCTCTTACCATAGGACTAAAAATAGTAGTGCAGTGGCATATCATGGCACTAAAAGTCTATGGAGATTCATAGATAATCATCAATCAAGTGAATAATGAGTATCAAATGAAGGATTACAAGTTGAATCCATACAAGAAACTAGTAGAAATCCTCAAAGAATCCTTCATTGATATCACATTCGAGTAGATACCTAGAGAAAACAATAGAGCAATAGATGTTATGGTGATAATTGGATCATTACTGGATATCCCATACAGTGTCCCTAAGCATGAATTCCTCATAGAGCATCTTCTCATACCAGTATTCAAGGTACCAGAGCCTGGATTTGTGTGTGAAATTGTTGGTCCTGGTGATCCTTGGTACCATGATGTATACACCTACTTGAGAATAGGAGTCCTCCCTACCGATTTATCCCTAAGCCTAAAAAGAACCTTTGTTAAAAATTCATCCTGCTTTGTCATTCTAGGAGACACCCTATACTGTAGGAGCATTGAGGGAACCCTGTTACAATGTATAAATGCTGAGGAGGCTTTGATCGCTTTAACTAAGGTGCACAATGACATTTGTGGCTCACATTCAAGTGGTATGACCTTCGCTAAGAAATTGTTGAGAACTGGGTACTATTGGTCGTCAATGGAAAGAGAAGCTCATGAAAATGTCAAGAAGTATTTACAATGTCAGCACCATGGGGACCCAATCCATGCACCAGCTCAAGATCTCCATCCCATCATAACACCATGGCCCTTTTCATAGTGGGGGCTCAATCTCATTAGAAAAATCACCCCCACCTCATCTAGTGGACATAAGTTTATCATCACTGCCACTAAGTACTTCACCAAGTGGGTAGAGGCCATTCCCATGACCTACATTATAGGAAAACAGATATCCAAGTTCATCTTGAACTACTTAATTTTCTGCTACAGTGTCCCTCAATCCATTATCTTAGATAACGATACACCATTCAAAAACAAGGATCTTCGAGACCTATGCTAAAAATTCAAAATCCAACATCGCTTTACCACTCCATACTACCCCCAAGGGAATAGCCAAGCTGAGGATACAAACAAAACTATCCTGAAAATCCTGAAAAAGACATTCAATGAAGTTGGTCGTGACTAGCACTTGCAGTTGAATCTCACCCTATGGACCTACCAAATAATTATCCACATGTCGACAGGTGCAACCCCATTCTCCCTGGTCTACAAATTAGAAGCCATACTCCCGATTGAGATCAAGCTCCCATCCATGAGGATGTCATTGCAGAATCTCATTATAGATGAAGAATATCAGGTCTCATGATTGAACGAGTTGGAATTACTAGATGAGTGGTGCATGGATTCCTTAAACCATCTACATGTGTACCAAAACCATCTCAAGCAAAGCTAAAACAAGAAGATTAGGATTCAGACCTTCTAGGTCGAGGAACTTGTACTAAAGGATAATAAGAAGAATGCACCAAATCCAAATAGCAAGGGAAAGTTTGAACCCAATTGGGTGGAACTTGGGACCCTTCATCATCACAGCAAGCTACAAATTAGGAGCATATTAACTATCTACACCTGATGGGGAACCTCTACAAGATCCCATGAACAACTCCCATCTCAAAAAATTTTATGCCTAAATTTCCAAGGTGTAAATCCAAAAATACAAAAAAATCAAAAAATATAAAAATCCAAAAAGCTCAGAAAAAAGGATTGAAAACAATGAACAAAAAAATCATCCTCTAGTGAAAACCACTTCGATGGCACTTTGGGCAAGTACCTTGGTGAAAACCTGGCAAACAGGTGCCTCATTTAAATAAGAACTTTCCATCCACCACGAACTCTACAGCTTGTTCTACATCATTCCTCCATCACACTTCCATATCTCCATCCATCATCCATCCACATCTGCATCATAGCTTGATCATGTGTTCGTATCATGATCCCTCCTAATACTACTCAACCAATTCCAAAGGTCAATCTGTCCTACCTATATCGAGGTAGTCTATCGCATCATGCTGGGGGCATGTCCTACATTGGATCAAATTCGTGTGCATTCTTGAAGTCTTCGTTAAAATTAGAAAATCCAAAAACATTAGAAAATAAAAAAAATCCAAAAACATTCATAAAATCAGAAAACCCAAAAACATTCAGAAAATTAGAAAATCCAAAAACATCAAAAAAACACAAAACCCGAAACAACATTCAAAACATATCAAAATCCAAAAATAGGTCAAAAAGTTAGAAAAAGTCAAAAACATAGTTGTCTAGTCAAACTACGGGTCTCTAAGCTCTGAATGTAGGCAAGGTTGATCTTTGATCATCCCCCAAGACACTTGGGTCAGTCCTTTAGGAGTCTGTCATAATAATCTGGCAATCCATTTATTTGTATCTCATCAATAAATGAGTCTATGTAAGTCAAACTATGTGGTCTATGCATGTATAATAGAGGCAAGGCTAATCTTTGATCAGCCCCTGAGGCCCCTAGGATAGGTCCTTAGGTTAGGTTCTTGGTCAAAATTTTAGAAAACACAAACACATTGGAAATTTTGAAAATCCAAACATTTGTAAAACATCTTGCAAAAGCCAAAAGAACATTCAAAACATTTCAAAATACCAAAAACATCCATCCCATATCACTTTCACCTACAAATAAACATCAACTCACAAGACCTAAAATATTTCCCAACTCTATTGGAATACTACCAGTGAACTAATTATTAGAAAAATTGAGGCTTTGGAGGTTTTGAAGTCTTGCAAACTCAGGTAAAATGGGTTCACTAAGAATATTGAAAGACATATCCAGCAAAGTAATATTTCCAAGAAGAAAAACTTGTTCAGGAACATGACTGGCATGCAGGTTTCCCTGTCAAGATAACTCAACCATTGCAAATTCAATCTCCAATCTACTCAAGAATACTACCAACCAAAGCATTCCATGAAGGATCTAACACCCCATAATGTTGTAAATACACAGAATCAAGCAAAGCTATTTTCTTGAATCTACCACAAATTTCACTTGGAATGGTGCCACCAAGCTTATTGTTTGAAAGGACAAGGTTATTTAGCATTCCCAAAATAGAAAAATAAGTCGTCATCCGAACTATGTTGTTTGTAAGATTAAACGTAGGCAAGGCTAATCTTTGATCAACCCCTGAGACACAAAAAAACAAAGACATTTCAATAACCCGAAAATGCAAAAAATAGCCTCATAACATTTTGAAAACATCAAAAACATCCAAATATTTAAAAAAAATCCATCTGGCTCATTTTTCTTCACCCACAATAATCAATCAGCACCTTCAACCTTTTGGCAAAACAATTGGAAACAAGTATAGAAAATTTAAAAGTGTAAACACAAACATCATGGTCTCAAGTATAGGTCAATAGGTAAACAAGTTGGCCAATTCTTGGTGTCAGTAGCCCATCATCCCATTAGTCTAAAAATCACCTGATAACATCATGTCCTAGGATTCATCCTTGTTGTTGATGGTCAAAATAACACAACATTAAACAAAATATTTATATTCTTTTTCTCCTTAAAAAGATAATATTCTAAAACCACCTATCTCCCAAGGTCCTGGTAGTTGGTTCTCAACTATGCTCATGTTACTCAATGGCCAATGCAACTATAATATTCAAGGGACCTACTAGTAGGAAGGAATACAAACTACATCATGTGAACTAATATACTTTAAAGGGCGGGTGTAAATAAATAGAAAAAGATAGAACAAGGCTTTAGAATAACAAAACATGAATATAAATTTCATCACATCTAGACATGTATCCTAACAATGAGTGTTTTCTCAAGTAACCAAAACTATTAAATGATGCAATCCATATCTTAACCCATAATATTGCATACATTCCCAATCAAAAACTCAATAACCATATCCATTCCTCAAAAATTCATTCCAACATTGAAACACATCGCCAACTCATTACTAAAATTAACAGATCAACATATATAAATAAATTCCATTCATATATAATTCAATGAAATAGTCTCAAATCCATATTCTTCTATTGGTTTGCATCAAATGAGAAACAATTATGCATAGCATGCACTGGCATACGAATGACTATGATTCATTAACACTACCATTGAGAATCAAACTTGATAATAACATGAACCGTATAAAACTGTAAAAGTATCTAAGTCCTGCATAGAAGTTGTTAAACAGAGTTTCTCAAAGTATCTTGCTTAAAACTTATAAAAAATCCTAAAACTATGATAACACCATTTGTTATCTCCTTAGGCTGCTAATCTTGCTTCAATTAGCTGACCTTTACAAATGGAGCCCAAAATTACATATAGGCAAGTCATGCACTGACTTCTCTCAATCAAAAATTGAGATCCACCAATCAAGGAATTGGAACTACATGAGGTGACCACACTGATTGATCTTTAGTTCAATGTTTGATGACCCTGTTATCCAAAATATGATGCCCAAACAAGGAAGGTAGAACTGTTGGATGAGATCTGTAGTTAAACTTTTGTCATAATTTTGCAAACTAGGAGAGAAGAGAAAGTTGTCCATCAAGACAAAATATTCCATTGCCAGCTCATCCCTGTGTAGTATGCTCAAGAAGGTATTCATCATAATTGGAGACCGCTTGTTGCAGAATATCCACATCAAGTCCATCTACCCAATTATCTTCAAATTTTATTTTTTTCATCTTTTTGGAGGAAAACTCTTGCATATCTTTCAACTTAATCAAATCCCTCCTAATAGCTTTTACTTCATCTTTAATGTCCATGAGTCTATCTAACAACAAGTCTTCATCATCATCCTCTTTTTCTATTACCTCCTCAAATCTATTATTCCATTTCTCCTTTAATTTATCAAGAGGAAGACCTTCTTTGGAAGGGATATCGACATTGACCAAAATAGCAATCCCTTCTTCTAACTCATCAATCCATTCATTCAAGTCCTTACTCGCTTCTTGAACTTCATTTGTATGTTCATAGATGAATTTAGATCTAAACTTGATTATGCTCAATGTCTTCTCAACGAAATCCACATTATCCTCATCAAGGATTGATTGCTCCAAGAGAGTTTTGTTTTGGAACCTTACTGATGTCCTTTAGTTTCTTGGTATGCTCTCTATATTCTTCTTCTTGTTTCTCCAAGACTTTAGCATGCTGGTTCATATCTTCTACCAATTCCAGTATACCTTCATGGACTTTAAAACTATCAACAATCACCTCACCGACTTCTTGATTAAGTTGATCAACCCATCTATCATGCATCCCAACTTTACTTCTCATTTGTACCAAATCATCAGCCTCTTTTTTGCTTAAGAAGATTGGGGTCTCTAGAGCAATAGCTTGTTGATAAACATGAGTGGAGACATCCTTCAAGAACTTATGCAACTTATCCAATTGGGCTTTAAGTTCATCCTTCCTTTGTTTATCCTTGATCATTCAAGATTTGCTAGAGGATGCCACAATGCCAATGAGGTACATTTGTTGATTCCTTGTGGGTCTCCCCAAATTAATAGTACTCAACTAGTAGTCTGTCAATTGCATATCTTGTATGTCCTTGTCCACTATAGGGATTGCACATTTAGCTATAATCTCACCTACATCTGTGAGCTTTGTGGAATGGAGGACCCTGGCCTTTTTCTTGGGCTTCTTTCTCTATCTCCTTCATCATTTCATCCCAATTCAAAGGCTGAGGTTGAACTATTTGTTTCCTCTCAAGGTCTAGCTTTAGCCATGTTGGAGTAGTAGGAGTAGTAGCCACTTCTGTGGAAGAAGAAGTAGCAGTGGCAGAGGAAAGAGGTTAGAAAATGGTGGTCTTAGGTTGAGAATCAACCTCTTTATACCTATTGTTGTTCCCTTTCTGTAGCTTCTTTTGCAATCCTTTCAGCTTCAGCCTTATCTTTTTGCTCTTGCACTCTTTTAACTTCAAGCTCCATTTGAAAACGTTCTTCTTCTAGCCTCTTCTCTTTATCCATTTGATCCATTTTTCTTTCGAGATCTTTAACTATATCCCATGCTTCTTCTAGCTTTCCTTCATGTTTATCCTATGCTTCTACCTCCTTTTCTCTCAACATGCATTCTTCCTCTTCTTAGAAGTTTGAGCCTCTAGCTCCTTGATCCTCAATACCACCCACTGAATACTTCTATCTAGTACATTCCTTGCAATCTACTTGATGTCAATGGACTCCTCTACATCCCAATCCATCGAATCCAAGTCTTTAGTACCTACATTGTCAACATCATACTGGGGATCCAAGGTTACGCCATCATCTGAAAATGTGTCAAGAATATCTTCCTTCACCCCATAATCATTAATGGGATGGGAAACCTTTCATAATTCCTTCTTCTCAAATCATACTCATCCTATAAGTCCATCCAAAAATCCTCCAACAACTAAAATTCTTGTCAAAAACTGTAGGGAGCAAACCTTGCATCTTGTGCTTGGGATCAAAGTATTTTTTGGATGTATAGAAGCCTAATTTCAAAAGGATCAACTCATCAAAAATCACCTTTTCTGCCACATTGTGTGCACAACTATACTCACCTAACCTCATGGTAAATTTATGACAACTAGGTTTATGTTTATTAGCAAACTTGGTGTTGACTCCTATGGCTTGATAAATGAACTACATCAGAACAATTATGTTATTGCAGCATCTGGGCAATAAATGAGGATGGCCATCAAAACCAACCAACCTAAAATAGGTGAACTTGGGGTATTGTATGTACCAATGTCCCCACTCTATGATGAATTCCATGGCATCTCTACTTAGCCTATACCTTGCCTCTCTTGTTAGCTGATTAATGATGACATACAATAATGGATCATTAACTCTTCTATAGTGCAACTCAAAAGTTTGCAAAGTCAACTGATCATAGTGATACCACACATTCTTCTATCCAGGGGCTTCTCCCATTACCCCAACTGCATTCAAACTAGCAAAGGGTATGTGCAGAATCATGATGGGCCAAAAAGTGGCAATATGATGGCTATGTGACTAACGACTATTTTTTTACCCAAAATTGATGAAACGAAAAGGGTTTTTAAAGGAGATTCTTAGCTTTCCACCAATATAAATTATGCTTTACTTTGAATTTAATAAGTAATTATTATTCATTTTCTATTCAAATTATGACTAAAGTCCTAATTGATAGGTTGATTGAAAAATATCTATAGCTTTCAAATGGTATCACATTTTTTGAATCCAAAACATGTGTCGCATTCTATGCTTTGCATACTATAGGATTAAAAAAGTAAAAAAATGAATTTCATGAAGCTTTGACTAAGTTAAGGTGGTCAGACATATGGGTTTTTATATTTTTAAAAAGTTGTAATAAAAAAATCATAATTAATTATTTACTTGGAAACAAATTACAAAAAAATATGCATCACATCAGGGAATTAGTCCTCTACTTATATCTAAAATATTATTAAAAAAATTTATCTTTTATTGTGGTTAGGGTGGTCAGACAGACACCTACTTCTTATTTTTTCCCTAAAATTTAAGTACCACTGCATTGAAATTCCAAATTTTCACCAAATAGATCTTTTTTTTTTTTAAACAAACCTAGTAGTTTAGAAACTACATTCAATTTTCTATAGATTCTATTCTTACATATTTTTGAAATAATATAGATAACTTATTCAAATTTTTACGTCAAGTTGCCTAACTCTGATTCTTCTAATTTTTTTACCACTTAAGAGCATGTTTTTTCCATGATGATTCTACACATACCAAAAATTGCCCCTCCTTATAGTTGCATATCTCACATAGGAAGTCATGAAGAAGCTCTTCGTCTCCCGCATTCTAAGAATTTGGTTATGTAAGCTTTCTGACAAAATCTAGGGCCAATCAAATTTTTGTCTACCATCCAGAACGGTTTGAATGAATGGAAACATCCATTCTTTGAATTGTGAAGCATCTCTCTTTTTGAACACTCTAGAAAGCATCATGATAATGTCACCAATTTCTTTGCTGAACTCTGATCTCTTGGGCTGATCAGGAAGCTTGATCAAGGGTTTCTTTTCAACTCTCATCCACTTTTTGTTCATATGAGTCCTGCTAGCTTCCTTTTTGTCACTAAATAATTTCAATGCCTCTGCCTCATTGAGTTTCCTAGGGTTCTATGGTGTAGGTACATTAAACATGAACCTTATCATCTGTGGAGTAAGATCAATGATGATATTTCCTTGCAAGTCTACACATTGTCTGGTTATGGGATTGTAAGCCCCAGTTGTGGTAAGTATGAATTTTGGACATTGGACTGATAGAGGAAAGAGGGCAACATGTGCCAATTCGGATTGAACAATCCTTAGTGTTATCCCTGTTGCATCTTCTATGAACATTTCTTCAACCAACTCCTCATAATTAAATGGGCCTAAGTTTGTATCTGTGATGTCCACCTAATTTGAATCCACCTTGCTGGCCGTAATAGTGGGACTTTGGTGCTTATACCTCAAGGTATAAGGGAGTTGTTCCACTTTTATCTTTTTAGGCTTGGTTCCCTATCTTGAACTCTCTATAGCTTGGCTTCTTTGAGAATCTTCCTTTGATGCTCTTGACATCCTCTATTCTTGCAATAAAACCTTGGAGTAGATCCACAAAGGCATGAAAATCATTACATCATACATTACCTCTCATACCATTCTACATTCCTTTAGGATAACTCTCCATACTTAGTCAAATTTTATATCTGCCAGAAGCCGAATCCGGAAAGAATCAGGAACAAAAAACCCTTAAACACTAGCAAGATTAGGATTGGAACCGAAACCGAGATCAGAATAGAAACTGAACCTAGAACCAGTCAATAGTTCCAAATTCATTTCCCACTCTAGTTATGCTTCTACCGAAGAACAAAGGTGAATACCAGAGTCAACAGTCATCATAAGTGGGATCATTTAGGGAATTAACTCTCATGCAATACACTTATGGGATGAGTTCATTCCCAGATCTACTTTCGCTAGTTTACCATTCAAACGAAGTAATTTGGAAGACACAGTCACATGAGCTTAAAACTTGGGTCACATGAAACCATAAGGAAACTTTAAATAAAGGGGCTTAACCTCACCCTTTAGTAGGACAAAGACCAAATTTGAATTTTAGGGAATGATATTTTTAAAGGTCGATGCACAAACCCTAGTTTGTGCGACTCATCGATTTAGGAAATTAGGGCATCAACAACCCGACATGAAAACCACTGAACCAACAAGGGAATAAGATCAAAGGGGTCATTTAAATATATTTGAACACTTCAAAAGCATAGAAGACCCCTTTTTTCAACCCTAGTTAAAAATAGGGCACAACAAAATGGACACGCCACAAATGCAACAACAAAACGACAAAACAAATGAGAAAGAATAGAAAAATCAAAACAAAAAATAGGAGGGTATGTGCAGGATCATGATGGGAAAAAAGTGCCAATATGATGGGTATGTGGCTAATGACTTTCTTTTTACCCAAAATTGATGAAACGAAAAGGGTTTTTAAAGGAGATTCTTAGCTTTCCACCAATATAAATTATGCTTTACTTTGAATTTAATAAGTAATTATTATTCATTTTCTATTCAAATTACGACTAAAGTACTGATTGAAAAAATCTATAGCTTTCAAAGATATCACATTTTTTAATCAAAACATGTGTCACATTCTATGTTTTGCATACTATGGATTAAAAAGAAAAAATGAATTTCATGAATTTTGATCAAGTTAGGTGGAACATCGAGTTTTTATATTTTTTAAATTTATAATAAAAAATTCATAATTAATTATTTACTTGGAAAAAAATTACAAAAAAATATGCATCACATCGACATGAGTCCTCTACTTATATCTAAAATATTATTAAAAAATATTATCATTTTATTGTGGTTAGGGTGGTCGAAAAACCTACTTCTTTTTTTCCCGAAATTTAAGTACTACTGCATTGAAATTTCAAATTTTCACCAAATAGATTTCTTTTTTTTAAACAAACCTAGTAGTTTAGAAACTACATTCAATTTGCTACAGATTCTATTCTTACATATTTTTTAAATAATATAGATAACTTATTCAAATTTTTATGTCAAGTTGCCTAACTCTGATTTTTTTGATTTTTTCGCCACTTAAGGGCCTGTTTTTTCCATGATGATCCTGCACATGCCCAAGAGAAGGACAAAATGAAATGAAAAACAAACAAGGGAATGAGAAAAAATCCATAGGAAAGATCTTGTGAATTTTCAAGAATATCACGAACCAAAAAATGAAAATGTCAACAGAACGAGAAAAGGACCCTACCTCAAAATGCCACCAAGAAAGGTTGAAATTCGATAAAAAATCTGCTCACCAATGCGCCTCGGCAATCAAATCATTCTCTTCTCAAAGTTACTTAGGCTCTGGTTTGCTAAAACAACTTAAGCAATAAAGATAATGAGCCTGTTAACCTTGAATAATATTTAAAAAGGATTTCGCGTGTGTGAGGAGGTTATAATTAGTGCAATAAATGTGGCTGGTTGGGCGCGGAACCAAAAATGTAAATGAGTAATCAACCAATGTGTAAATAAAATGTAGGGAAGACATGGAAGCAAAGTGGGAATAGAACAAGAAACTTTATCCAAGTCTCTTATCTAATTTTGAATCTGGTTCTGGTCCTACGGCAGGGAAAGACAACCAAGGCATATGGGGGCAGAATCATAACCAAAACTGGATATGGAAATTTTACAAAGTTCCAAGTTTGGTTCTAATTCTGATTCTACTCTCGACAAAGGAACAAAAGCCTACACAAATATAGGGACAAAATAAACAACAAGAAGCGGGACCGGGATGAAAAACGGGCCTAGCCAAGACACCAATGAAGATAAAAACACAAAGCAAATGAGCAGGAGTGGGATTGGAATCAAAATGGAATATGAAAATTTTACAAAGTTCCAAGTTCATTTCCATTTTTGGTTTCGCTTCTGCCAGAGCAAAAAACAAAACACAAGCAAACAAAAGACAACTCAAGGGAGAAACAGACCCAAGAGCGCAAGACAAACCAAAAACACAATGAAAAATGACAAGGAAAGGGTGGGGCCAGAATCAAAACCAAAACCAAACTTGAAACCTTCACAAAGTTCTAAGTCTAGTTTCCTTTCCACTTTGGCTTCCACTAGACCAAAAAGAAACAAGGACTTAGGAGGAAAAAGAACAACTCCTAAGACCTAAAAAAAACACAAGGACAAACAAAACACAAAGGGGGACCCATTTTTACCAAAACAAAATGGGATGGTTATGCAAGGCATAATAAATGGCCACTCGACTGGGAAAATGGTTTACCCATTTTCAAGACGAACAATTCAGTCACCCGGAACCTTTGGTTTATAAACATTCTAACTTAGGTAGGATGAGATATATTGAGCAATTTTGAGCTAGAATCTCAGATGTAAATCAACATGAGCTACTTTGAATTTGAGTGTGTGTATGTATGGTGCATCTTTCTATATAAAAACTTTCTTTACCCCTGAACAACTATTTCTAAGATTCAAGCTACATAAGTTGAGTCCTTTAACTGTCGTGCAATGATATCATGGGCAATGCTCTGATGCTAGCCAGACATCTATAACTCTTATGGATATACCTCTAATTCTCACAAAGTATTGCTCTACTACTAGACAAGCATCCATAGCCCTATTAGAGATACTTGAATTATCCATTTGATATTGAGTTTTCCTTCTTTCAATAGTTTTCTTTTCTTCTCATTTTATGAGCTTTTCATGAAGGGATTATTTATTAGCTCCCTTTTTTTGTAAATACTCATATGTAATAAATCTAAAATATGGGTTGAGAACTACAGTGGACCTCATGATAGTGTTAGGAATCAGATTTTTCACTTGAATAAAAAATACAGCCATCCAGGGGGAAATAGGCATATTACATAGATAGTGTTTAAGAAACTAACCATTAATAGGCAATGGAATAGGTTCTCATGTTAGGGTGCTTAAATGTAAAGCATTCTCACCTAGGATTTTAGCTATCTGATATGGACCCAACCAAAGTTTTTCAAACTTTTTGGTGGTCTCCTTTCTTCTCCTTAGCTTTATCCCATAACAATACAAGGTACGATATCCTAAAAGCCTTAATTTTGGCTCTTTTGTCAAACCAATGTTTGACAACAACTTGATGTTTAGAGAACTATTGTAAAACAACGTCTCTTTGTTCTTCCATATTTAAGAAATTAGTCAACCTTAATTCTATCCTATCATATTTTGAATAAAATTATTACATGAACCTGAGGACAGGTATCTGTAGATGTATAGGAAAGATTGGCTCTTGGCCATTGACTAATTTGAATCATGAATTCCCTAAGTTGTCTTTAATGCAAGTTCGATCTGCCCATAAGGCGAAACTCAATTGGGAATGCCAGTCTCTAGGGTTATTTTGTAGCAGCTTCTTAACCAAGTGCTTCCAATAGGTTTTTATTAGTAGACTCGGCTACTCCATTCCCCTATGGGTAGTAATTAGACAAATATTTCAATACAATTTTGTGTTCATAAGCCATTGAATAAACTCAGTAGAAGAAAAAATAGGGTCGTTGTCACATACCAGGGAAAATGATATTCCAGACTTGGTTATGATGTTTTCATTGAGAAATTTGATGACCACACCTGTGGTGTTGTTTTTATAGGGTTGAGCCTTAGTCCAACATGTGCAATAATCCGTCACTGTCAAAATAAATTTGTGCCCTACAAATGAATTTGGATTAATAAATTCCACAAAATCTAGTGCCCATTGGGAAAATGGTCTTACCTCATACATTGGTTGTAGGGGCATTGTTGGATTGTGTTCCCTAGATGAAAAGGTTTGACATGTCTGACATGTCCTCACGTGTTGGTGTGCATCTCGAAAAACATGGGGCCAATAGTAGCCCGATCTAAGAATATAATGTGCCAAGGCATCAGTAGATCCATGTCCAGTGCCATGCATACCATGAAACTCAAGGATGGCATGTTTTGCTTCTTACTAATCCAAGCAACGCATGTAAATACCATCAAAATTTCTTTTGTACAAAGCTCCTCCTTTAAGCAAGTAATGTGAAGTTTTTAGCCTCAATTATCTCCTTTGAGTAGTGTTCATTCCGTCTAGGCATTTTTTATTCAACAACAGAAAATCAAATCTAACCACCAAGGATCACCTATAAATGAATTTACTATGTATTGTTGACAAGTGATCTTATTATCAACATTTGCCATTGCTTTGGATAAACATTGGCCTCATCCTAGATTCATTGGATGAATTTCAATATCATACTCCTACAAGATGGACATCCATTTTCCTCGCCTCTCCCCTAGTTCGCTCTGCATGAGGAGGGACTTCATAGCAAGATCAGGGACTATGGCATTGACCTGACTACAAAGGATGTAGTGTCTGAAATTTTTGACTACTCATACAAGTGTGAAGGCTTGCTTTTCAAGAGGTGGATATCTAACTTCTTTGTTCTTAGATGGAGAACTCATAAAAGAAATAGGTCTTTCATCTTCCTCGGCTTTTTGTTGTGTCAAAACAACAGCACATGAATGATCAGATGCAAAATAATAGATATAAAAAGGCTTTAAGTAGTCAGGGTTGGTAAAAATCGGTGCCTTTGAGATTGACTAATTAATCTATGAAAAAGATGATTTAGCTTCATTACTCCATTCTATCCTTGCATCCTTTTTCATCATCTCATTTAGAGGTTTGATGATCTTCGCAAACCCAGTTATAAATTTCCTTACAAAATTGATCTTTCCAAAGAAATATCACATTTATTTCTTCCTTCTTGGCATTGTTAGCTTTAGGATGGAGTCAACTCTATCAGGATCTATAGATATCCCCTTTTGTAATATTATGTGACCCAAGAATTTCCCTTAAGAAACTCCGAACACACACTTTTTAGGGTTAAGAGACACACCATAACTTATACATCTTTTAAGAACTTTGGCTAAATCTGTAACATGGTCTTCTCTATTCTTAGAAAACATAGTTAAGTAATCCATATAAATAATGATACACTTACTTATTAAGTTTTTGAATGCCACATCCATTGCACATTGAAATGTAGCTCCAACATTGACAAGACCGAATGACATCCTCTGATAGGAAAATGTCCCCCACTTACTAGTGAAGGCATTTTTCATTCTATCTTCATGACTGACAAGAACTTGACTATATCCCGAATAGCCATCCAAAAATGACATCATCTAGGATCCATTAACTGTTTTCAATACCTCATCAAGAGAAGGAAGTGGGTAATTATCCTTCTCTGAGGCCTTATTTAGATTTATAAAATCAACACATAATATAATCTCGCCACTTTTCTTCCGAACAAGAACCAAGTTAACAACCCAAGTGGAATGCCACACTAGAAAGATTATCCTTGCGGACAACAACTTTTGTACTTCATTATCAATTAAGGGTTCGATTAAGGCATTGATTGGGTGTTGCTTTTGGTGAAAGGGATTTAATTGTGGCTTCAATGGTATGGTATGTGTGATCACTGAAGTATCAAAGGTCTTCATATCCTCATATCCCCAAGCAATTGTTGTAATTTATTCTTTCAACACCTTAATCAATTTTTCTTTAATTTCCTCGGGGTAGGTTTTACCTATTTACACATTCCTTTCTAGACCTGAATTATCTAAGTTGGCAGATCCATGCTTCCCTTCATCTCTTTCTATTGGAACACTTTCACAAGCCTGAGGATTGGAGTCAAAGATCCTTGCCAAGGCTACCATCACCTTGGGAATGTTGTTGCTTTTCAAATTGAGTATCCCTTATGTACCCTAATTCTCGAGATCCCAATCTTCATCGTCTCTTTCTGATTCATCAACTATTTGTCCCTCAAAGACATTTGAACTTTCCAAGAAAGCAAGTATATGTCGGTCATCATCAAAGACCTAAAAATTTAGACATTAACTGGGACGGCTAGGACCGAGACTAACTCGACCGAAAATCTCTTCAACTTGGAGTCCTACACAAGTTCCAAAGTACTAGCAGTAATAGCAAGGGAATCTGCAACTTGATTAGTTGAGTTACAAACTCCACCTCCTATTTTCACTAATGGGGCTCTAGATTCCTCCCAGCAATCACAAAATTACCATAATCAAGCGGTAGGGTCAAATCCTATTAGTCAACTATCTGTGACAAAGATTGTAGAAAGTAAATGAACTATCCAATTGACCAATGAAATGGAAACTTTGAAGACAAATTTATCTCAAATGTCCAATGATATGGTCCAACTCAAATTTAACCCCGCTCAGAATCAAAACTAGAACTACCAAAATCAGGGATGGTATAACAATCAGTGTAGTTAATCTAATCAAAATTCCAATCAGAACACCAATAGGAACTTCCAAAACCAAAATTCCCCTAACCAAAAATACCAAAATCAAAATAAGGGATACAACCAAATGTCCAACAACAATAGACAATGCTATAATGGACCAAACAATGGGGGAGTTTCCCATAATTATCAGGGTGCTAATGATAAGCCTCACACCACAAATGTTGCAGATCTCAAGTTTATGAAAAATTGGTGTAGGTTGCATGACACTACAACACACTTTGAGGTTAACTATCTAGAAATGGAGAAGCTAGTCAAGATTGCACAGGTTGATTCTCTATTTCAAGGTGCTTCCAACAAGTCTAGTAGATTGGCAGATATTGCCATGGCTTATGACATCTTCGATGAGGAGCTTCCATTCCCTATCCAAACAGAAAATGGGCTAGTGGAGGATGTATATGATGCGCAGGCCTTCCAATCCAAAGGAGGCCATTTATTGAGGAATCAAAATAAAGGTCTATTCACCAACTCTACCTCTCCTAACACCATGGTCCCTTCTAATCAGAATGCGCATAACAACCCACCACCACCAAAGGGGCCACCTAAATCTCAAAATAAAGTTAACCTACCTTTTCTTCCTAAGTATCCATTGAAAAATGATATGGAGTTTGATTTTATTGTAGAAATAAAGAAGCAAAAGACTTCACTATCATTCTTTGACATTATGAACTGGTGCCCTACCTAATGATATATTGTGTTAAAAGGCTTTGGAGTCAATAGATCGGTCAAAAGGAAAAAATAAGGCAACTCCCACAAATGAAATGAATGAATCTCTATACAAGGGTAAGAAAGGGACCGCACCTTTCCTTTAAGCCTAAGGATCTTCAAAAATAATCTATACAACTTCCTTTTAGATTATGGAGCATCAGGAAACGTCATTCCTTTCTCAATTTGTAGAAATTTAGGTTTGAATCCACTTTAGACTAACAAAAAGGTGATTCAATTGGATAAAACTAAAGTAAATGTGGTAGGAGAACTCAAAAATATTCATGTACGAGTTGGATCTAACCCAAGGATCCAAACTTGTATGGATATCCAAGTGTCCAATATCCAAGAAACATATAGCATGCTTCTTAGCCGAGATTTAATGAAAAGCATTAGGGGATATATGTCCTTAGATTTCTCACATATGTGGCTTCCATGGAAAGAGGTAGCAACACAAATCAGGATTGAGAGTGAGCCTAGGCTCAAACACATGATCACTACATATGATTCTCCTAATGAGGTAGCTTACTTTGAAACTGAGATAGGAGTTTACAAGAGGGAAGAAATCATGACCTTCTCAATACTTAATTCTGTTGATCCACTGCCTTTAGAACATCATGATCCAATGACCAAGGTCAACTAGAAAGTTTTGATTAAAAATTTGCAGCAAGATAGGCTGATCTTTGGAGTTTGTTGCTCCCCAATTGGTGTAGGATTCATTACTAGAGCCACTTTGAGTTGACATGTCAACCTTGTGTTGACATTTTAAACCATGAATATTAGTTTGAGGAAATTTCTAAATGCCAACCCAAAACACCCACCAATAAATTCCCATTTGAAGCTAAATATGCCACCATCTTGACAAGAACTAGTACTACTCAATAGGAAGGTCCTTCCCAGCTTGAGCAGACTCAGGCTCTATGTTCTGATCTCCAAAAAAAGACTGAGGAATCACAGTCTTTTTCTACAACACCTACCCTGGATAACCTTCCAATGCCTAAGGCATTGATGAAAAACATACCAAATTGTAAAGTGATCCAAGAAGAAGTTCAGGAAGTGGTTTCTAAATTGGTTTTGAATCTAGGTGAATCTTCTAATAAACAGCTTTCACAACAGCCTTTAAATCTAGATAGCCAACACCAATCTGAGCCAACTATGGATTCCTAGATTTGATGGCTCTAAATCTATATTAGGGAATGGATATGGAGTCGAACTAACCAACCCATACAAGGTTCCAAGTTTGGTTTTGATTCTGGTTCCACTCCCAACAAAGGAACAAGCACCAACACAATGACAAGAAGTTGGACCAAGACGAAAACCAGACCTGACCAAGACACCAACAAAGACAAAAACACAAAGCAAATGAGTGGGAGCAAGATTGGAATAGAAATAGAATCCCAAACTTTTACAAAGTTCCAAGTTCATTTCCATTTTCAGTTTTGCTTCCACCAGAGCAAAAAACAAAACACAATCAAATGAAAGACAACTCAAGAGAGAAATGGACCCAAGAGAGCAAGACAAACCAAAAACACAAAGAAAAATGACAAGGCAAGGGCGGGGCCAGAATCATAACCAAAACCGGACTTGGAACCTTCACAAAGTTCTGAGTCTAGTTTCCATTCCGATTTTTCTTCCGCCAGACCAAAAAGAAATAAGGACTTCAGAAGAAAAAGAAAAACTCCTAAGACACAAACAAAAACACAAGGACAAACAAAACACAAAGGGGGGCCCATTTTGACCAAAACAAAATGGGGTGGTTATGCACTTGGCATAATACAATGGACATTAACATCAGGCATCACCATAGTTTAGTCTTGGCTAGCGATATGAAGAACATTAGCTTGTTTGTTTACTTGATTTTTTTATTTTTTATTTATCTTATTGCGCTCATTCCCGTGGCCTCTCGATGATGTCTAAAACAATTATTTAGAGAGAAAGGAATGGGGCAATGATCATTATCTTTTTTTTGTTGTGCTTGTTGGATATTCTTGTAATATAACCTTGGTCATGCATGCTTTGTTTGGTTTCTAGGGAGGGTGTTTTAGGTATCTTGTTGACCACATAGGAAGGCTTTCCTTACTATGTTTTGGTTTGATATGTTTGGAATATTTGAACTACATTCTAAATAATGTTTTGTATGCTAGGTGTGAACAAAAGTACTCCTATCTGATTGTCGAGTCAAATTCCATCACACTAGGTGCAACACCATCCTGGTTCTTTATACATTGATGCATCGTATCTATGTGTGTTATCAAACATAAGGTAAGTAAGCTCTTTTAAAATCCCAATTCCTAATAAGAAAAACATCATCCACTCTCATCATCATCTATAATAAAGTCTCGTAAAATAATGGACTTGTTGGATCCTCTCTTTCACCATCTCATTTCTTCTTATTCTTCTATATTTACTAACATTTCTATCCAAATTTGTGTGATATCTCAAAATATACATGAGGCTACCCATGGCCGATGACTGTCTATACATCACCAAAATTGTCTACGTCAAATATCTGATCTTTATAAAGAATTATCTTTCATCCTTCAATCAGTAGAACCACTCCCCTCGCATTTCATCGCAATCTCATTCAAAAATTTAACATTTCACTCAATCTCTCAAGCGAGAAGTGTACCAGCATACTTCTTTCCACTGGGGCATCTGAAAAAATTAGATTTTTTTTTAATTTTGACCTCAGCTTGAGGTTATTCTTTGAACCAATGTACTAGGTACATTGCTTCAAAGAGGGGAAAAATTTAGACATGCAAATAATCTTAATCGACACCATACATCTAATTATGATCAATTAACATCATTTCCTATATTAATCAAATAAAGTAATTTATTAGATTAATTCACTAAACTACTCTTGTTTAACTAAATAAATCAATTTCTTTAATTAAATCACTAAAGTCCTCTTTTTTAATTAAATAAATCAATTTATTTAATTAAATCACTAAAGTCCTCTTGTTTAATTAAATAAATCAATTTAATTAATTAAATCACTAAAGTCCTCTTGTTTAATTAAATAAATCAATTTATTTAATTAAATCACTAAAGTCCTCTTGTTTAATTAAATAAATCAATTTATTTAATTAAATCTTCAAAGTCTTCTCATCTGGTTTAATAAATCAAACCATTTAAATCAAATTTCAAATCACCTAAATTCCTCCAAGTTAATTAATTCTGGATTAATTAACTCCTAATCCTAATTACCCATTCTCTAGCTTTTGACTCAACCTCGGTCAAACTCAACCCTTGAGTAACCCACCCACTTGCACATGAAAATCATTTTTTCTAATTAACCAATTATCTCATTGTCCCTCTCAAAAGGGAATATTCCTTCATTTGACTTTCTCATTCAAATAATTTCTTCCCCCAAAAACAATTAAAGCACATGCATTTCATGTCTCTCAAACATGTATTTGGTGCCTCTTACAAACACATACAAAGTGTGATCAATCCTTACCCATTGGAATTGAGAAAAATGTCTCAATCTCATTGGTCCTTTCTTAATCCCACATTCTTCCTATTCTTCAATTCTTTAAACTTCGAACTTATAAATAGAGGCCTTATCTACTTGAAATCTATCCATAGTTTTATGCATCTACACTATACACACATTCGTCTTCATCACTCGCATCTTTCTCAAAATATTGAAAGCTTATCAAGGGTTGGGAAAAGGCTACTTTCCACATCAAAGTAGCACCAATCCACTATGAGATAGAGTTTGCATCATGTTTTCATATGCTTTTGTTTAGCTTCATTATTTCTTTGGTCGCATATTTAATAACATGATGGAGTATTTCATAGAGATGTTTAATTTGTTGTGTTTTAAATGAATAACCATGTTAATACATGTTAAGTTTTGAGCATTTGCATATTTTAGCATCTACAGGTGAATTATAATGAATAGAGTCTAGAAAAGTGTAGAAATGTGTTACAACACTTCACAACACCTTCACAAGACATCATTATTTACATTTTAAAGACATAATGTGAATGTTCAAGCCACATTACATTAATAAATTAAAGCAAAATAGACCAATCATCAAGAGAACAGGCCTAAAAGGACCATGAAAATGACAAGTGGTCATTTTTCTATGGGTCAAGTATTTCTTATTTTCATTATGTTCCAGAAAATGACCCCTTAGACCATAAATAAGAAAACAACAAACAACCTAGATCAATATTTTTAATGTATTTATCTTTTATGATTTTTACCCAATCCTTTAGACCTTCTAGGTGGTTCCATCCATTTTCAAGAGGAGAGATTTACTAAAAAAAACTTAATCTTCTTATCCCCAAACCACCAACTTTCTTCGATGAGAAAACCTTTTCCCAAATTACTATGGGTATCCTAGCTATTCCTTCAATTCCTATCCAAAGGAATTTTCTTTGTATTTGCTCAAATTTCTTGATTATAAAAGTGATCATTTTAAAAAGAGAAAGGAACTAGACCGAGATATTTTGGAGAGAGGATTTGAGGAGAAGGATATTACTTTCTTGGCTTAGAAGCTTACCTTTCCACCCAGCCAACTTTTTATGGATCCTTTTTATAATACCTTTCTAGTAGGTGATGGGGAGTTTTTTAGTGCTTAGGGGAAGACCAAGATAAGCATCTATTAAAATAGCATCCTGATAGCTCAAAATTCTAAGTTCAACTTGTCTTTTAGCTACTAATCAGTATTAGATAAGTACACCTTGATTTTATAGTAGTTAATATGTTATCCTAAAGCCTTAGCATAGTCCTGAATGATTTATTTCCAATTGGAAACTTCAAAAACTGAGGAAGCACCAAAAGTGATGTTATCATCCAAAAACTACTACTGGGAAGTAGGTGGAAGAGAAGAAGTCAATTCAATCCCATTGAGGACTCCTTGGTCCAAATTTCTCTCAAATTTTCTCCCAAGGACATAAACAACAATTATAAATAGGTAGGGAGAAAAGGGGTTCTCCTTGCCTTAAACCTTTACAACAAGAGAAAATTCTTTTTTTGGGAATTCGTTCAGTAAAACAAATAATCTTGGCATGGTGACACAAGCTTTGATTAGTTTGAAAATATGACCACTAAAATAGTAATGAGAAACTTCCAAGAAATATTTTCATAAGCCTTTGAAATATCTAAGTTTAAAATCATTCCCTTAATAAAACCTTTTTGATTCACTCTGGTCAAATTATCTAGAACCCCTTTCAACATGTTAACAATAGTTTTAGAGAAAATTTTGTACACCATGTTACATAGACTTATGGGTCTATAATCTTGAAGGGAGATGGCATACTCTTTCTTAGGGATTAAATAAATAAGTCACATTAAGTGGACTTAGTAGTCTTCCTAATCTAAAGAAGTCTCTACCAGGATTTAAAAGATTAGAAGAAATGACATCCTAAAAATATTAAAAAAATGTTGGGCAGAAACCATCAGGACTAAGAGCTTGATAAGCTCTAAAGGAAAAGAGAAAATTCTTGACTTCTTGCAATGTAATAGGTCTCCCCATATCCTTTTGTTCCATCTTTGAAATCACCTTAGGAATAATATCAAGGAGAGTTTCAACCTCAGAGTTAGTTTGGGCCTAGGCTCCACCAATTTCTTTGAAAAAGGAAACAACCTTGGTGGCCAGTTCATCCTCATTTGTTAGAGTTACACCATTTGCA
>VDFB02193867.1:614342658-614609219 GCA_007258455.2 Sequoia sempervirens | reverse complement strand
CATTATATTCTTAGATCGGGCTACTATTGGCCCCATGTTTTTCGAGATGCACACCAACACGTGAGGACATGTCAGACATGTCAAACCTTTTCATCTAGGGAACACAATCCAACAATGCCCCTACAACCAATGTATGAGGTAAGACCATTTTCCCAATGGGCACTAGATTTTGTGGAATTTATTAATCCAAATTCATTTGTAGGGCACAAATTTATTTTGACAGTGACGGATTATTGCACATGTTGGACTAAGGCTCAACCCTATAAAAACAACACCACAGGTGTGGTCATCAAATTTCTCAATGAAAACATCATAACCAAGTCTGGAATATCATTTTCCCTGGTATGTGACAACGACCCTATTTTTTCTTCTACTGAGTTTATTCAATGGCTTATGAACACAAAATTGTATTGAAATATTTGTCTAATTACTACCCATAGGGGAATGGAGTAGCCGAGTCTACTAATAAAAACCTATTGGAAGCACTTGGTTAAGAAGCTGCTACAAAATAACCCTAGAGACTGGCATTCCCAATTGAGTTTCGCCTTATGGGCAGATCGAACTTGCATTAAAGACAACTTAGGGAATTCATGATTCAAATTAGTCAATGGCCAAGAGCCAATCTTTCCTATACATCTACAGATACCTGTCCTCAGGTTCATGTAATAATTTTATTCAAAATATGATAGGATAGAATTAAGGTTGACTAATTTCTTAAATATGGAAGAACAAAGAGACGTTGTTTTACAATAGTTCTCTAAACATCAAGTTGTTGTCAAACATTGGTTTGACAAAAGAGCCAAAATTAAGGCTTTTAGGATATCGTACCTTGTATTGTTATGGGATAAAGCTAAGGAGAAGAAAGGAGACCACCAAAAAGTTTGAAAAACTTTGGTTGGGTCCATATCAGATAGCTAAAATCCTAGGTGAGAATGCTTTACATTTAAGCACCCTAACATGAGAACCTATTCCATTGCCTATTAATGGTTAGTTTCTTAAACACTATCTATGTAATATGCCTATTTCCCCCTGGATGGCTGTATTTTTTATTCAAGTGAAAAATCTGATTCCTAACACTATCATGAGGTCCACTGTAGTTCTCAACCCATATTTTAGATTTATTACATATGAGTATTTACAAAAAAAGGGAGCTAATAAATAATCCCTTCATGAAAAGCTCATAAAATGAGAAGAAAAGAAAACTATTGAAAGAAGGAAAACTCAATATCAAATGGATAATTCAAGTATCTCTAATAGGGCTATGGATGCTTGTCTAGTAGTAGAGCAATACTTTGTGAGAATTAGAGGTATATCCATAAGAGTTATAGATGTCTGGCTAGCATCAGAGCATTGCCCATGATATCATTGCACGACAGTTAAAGGACTCAACTTATGTAGCTTGAATCTTAGAAATAGTTGTTCAGGGGTAAAGAAAGTTTTTATATAGAAAGATGCACCATACATACACACACTCAAATTCAAAGTAGCTCATGTTGATTTACATCTGAGATTCTAGCTCAAAATTGCTCAATATATCTCATCCTACCTAAGTTAGAATGTTTATAAACCAAAGGTTCCGGGTGACTGAATTGTTCGTCTTGAAAATGGGTAAACCATTTTCCCAGTCGAGTGGCCATTTATTATGCCTTGCATAACCATCCCATTTTGTTTTGGTAAAAATGGGTCCCCCTTTGTGTTTTGTTTGTCCTTGTGTTTTTTTTAGGTCTTAGGAGTTGTTCTTTTTCCTCCTAAGTCCTTGTTTCTTTTTGGTCTAGTGGAAGCCAAAGTGGAAAGGAAACTAGACTTAGAACTTTGTGAAGGTTTCAAGTTTGGTTTTGGTTTTGATTCTGGCCCCACCCTTTCCTTGTCATTTTTCATTGTGTTTTTGGTTTGTCTTGCGCTCTTGGGTCTGTTTCTCCCTTGAGTTGTCTTTTGTTTGCTTGTGTTTTGTTTTTTGCTCTGGCAGAAGCGAAACCAAAAATGGAAATGAACTTGGAACTTTGTAAAATTTTCATATTCCATTTTGATTCCAATCCCACTCCTGCTCATTTGCTTTGTGTTTTTATCTTCATTGGTGTCTTGGCTAGGCCCGTTTTTCATCCCGGTCCCGCTTCTTGTTGTTTATTTTGTCCCTATATTTGTGTAGGCTTTTGTTCCTTTGTCGAGAGTAGAATCAGAATTAGAACCAAACTTGGAACTTTGTAAAATTTCCATATCCAGTTTTGGTTATGATTCTGCCCCCATATGCCTTGGTTGTCTTTCCCTGCCGTAGGACCAGAACCAGATTCAAAATTAGATAAGAGACTTGGATAAAGTTTCTTGTTCTATTCCCACTTTGCTTCCATGTCTTCCCTACATTTTATTTACACATTGGTTGATTACTCATTTACATTTTTGGTTCCGCGCCCAACCAGCCACATTTATTGCACTAATTATAACCTCCTCACACACGCGAAATCCTTTTTAAATATTATTCAAGGTTAACAGGCTCATTATCTTTATTGCTTAAGTTGTTTTAGCAAACCAGAGCCTAAGTAACTTTGAGAAGAGAATGATTTGATTGCCGAGGCGCATTGGTGAGCAGATTTTTTATCGAATTTCAACCTTTCTTGGTGGCATTTTGAGGTAGGGTCCTTTTCTCGTTCTGTTGACATTTTCATTTTTTGGTTCGTGATATTCTTGAAAATTCACAAGATCTTTCCTATGGATTTTTTCTCATTCCCTTGTTTGTTTTTCATTTCATTTTGTCCTTCTCACAGGTATGGGTAGGTCATGTGGAAAAAATAATTATAAGTGGCAAAAAATTAGAAAAAATCGAGTTAAAGGAAAACTTGACATAAAAATTTGAATAAGTTATCTATATTATTCAAAAATATGTAGGAGATGAATACAGCCAACAAATTGAATATAGTTTCTAAACTACTAGGTTTAAAAGAAGAAATCATATTTTGGGTGAAAATTTGGAAATTTCAATGAAAGTGATACTTAAGAATTTCCAAGGGAAAAATAAGAAGTAGGTATTTGTCACGACCATGGTAACCCTGGCCAAAATGATAATATTTTTGTAATGTATTTAGATATAAGTAGAGGACTCATGTCGATGTGATGCATATTTTTTGTAATTTTTTCCAATTAAATAATTAATTATGAATTTTATTACAACTTTTAAAAATACTTCGTATGTTTGACCACCTTAACTTGATCAAAACTTCACTTGAAATTCATTTTTCTTTTTTTAATCTATGAGTATGAAAAACACCAGAATAGCGGTATGTTTTAGTTAAAAAATGTGATACCGTTGAAAGCTATAGATTTTTTCAATCAGGGATGCTAATTGATTTGAATAAAAATGGTAATGACTACTTATTAAATTCAAAGTAAAGCATAATTTATATTGGTGGAAGGTAGAATCTCCTTTAAAACCCTTTTAGTTTCATCAATTTTGGGTAAAAGAAATTAGATTAGCCACATACCCATCATATTGGCACTTTTTTCCCATCATGATCCTGCACATACCCTCCTATTTTTTGTTTTGATTTTTCTATTCTTTCTCATTTGTTTTGTCGTTTTGTTGTTGCATTTGTGGCGTGTCCATTTTGTTGTGCCCTATTTTTAACTAGGGTTGAAAAAAGGGGTCTTCTATGCTTTTGAAGTGTTCAAATATATTTAAATGACCCCTTTGATCTTATTCCCTTGTTGGTTCAGTGGTTTTCATGTCGGGTTGTTGATGCCCTAATTTCCTAAATCGATGAGTCGCACAAACTAGGGTTTGTGCATCGACCTTTAAAAATATCATTCCCTAAAATTCAAATTTGGTCTTTGTCCTACTAAAGGGTGAGGTTAAGCCCCTTTATTTAAAGTTTCCTTATGGTTTCATGTGACCCAAGTTTTAAGCTCATGTGACTGTGTCTTCCAAATTACTTCGTTTGAATGGTAAACTAGCGAAAGTAGATCTGGGAATGAACTCATCCCATAAGTGTATTGCATGAGAGTTAATTCCCTAAATGATCCCACTTATGATGACTGTTGACTCTGGTATTCACCTTTGTTCTTCGGTAGAAGCATAACTAGAGTGGGAAATGAATTTGGAACTATTGACTGGTTCTAGGTTCAGTTTCTATTCTGATCTCGGTTTCGGTTCCAATCCTAATCTTGCTAGTGTTTAAGGGTTTTTTGTTCCTGATTCTTTCCGGATTCGGCTTCTGGCAGATATAAAATTTGACTAAGTATGGAGAGTTATCCTAAAGGAATGTAGAATGGTATGAGAGGTAATGTATGATGTAATGATTTTCATGCCTTTGTGGATCTACTCCAAGGTTTTATTGCAAGAATAGAGGATGTCAAGAGCATCAAAGGAAGATTCTCAAAGAAGCCAAGCTATAGAGAGTTCAAGATAGGGAACCAAGCCTAAAAAGATAAAAGTGGAACAACTCCCTTATACCTTGAGGTATAAGCACCAAAGTCCCACTATTACGGCCAGCAAGGTGGATTCAAATTAGGTGGACATCACAGATACAAACTTAGGCCCATTTAATTATGAGGAGTTGGTTGAAGAAATGTTCATAGAAGATGCAACAGGGATAACACTAAGGATTGTTCAATCCGAATTGGCACATGTTGCCCTCTTTCCTCTATCAGTCCAATGTCCAAAATTCATACTTACCACAACTGGGGCTTACAATCCCATAACCAGACAATGTGTAGACTTGCAAGGAAATATCATCATTGATCTTACTCCACAGATGATAAGGTTCATGTTTAATGTACCTACACCATAGAACCCTAGGAAACTCAATGAGGCAGAGGCATTGAAATTATTTAGTGACAAAAAGGAAGCTAGCAGGACTCATATGAACAAAAAGTGGATGAGAGTTGAAAAGAAACCCTTGATCAAGCTTCCTGATCAGCCCAAGAGATCAGAGTTCAGCAAAGAAATTGGTGACATTATCATGATGCTTTCTAGAGTGTTCAAAAAGAGAGATGCTTCACAATTCAAAGAATGGATGTTTCCATTCATTCAAACCGTTCTGGATGGTAGACAAAAATTTGATTGGCCCTAGATTTTGTCAGAAAGCTTACATAACCAAATTCTTAGAATGCGGGAGACGAAGAGCTTCTTCATGACTTCCTATGTGAGATATGCAACTATAAGGAGGGGCAATTTTTGGTATGTGTAGAATCATCATGGAAAAAACATGCTCTTAAGTGGTAAAAAAATTAGAAGAATCAGAGTTAGGCAACTTGACGTAAAAATTTGAATAAGTTATCTATATTATTTCAAAAATATGTAAGAATAGAATCTATAGAAAATTGAATGTAGTTTCTAAACTACTAGGTTTGTTTTAAAACAAAAAAGATCTATTTGGTGAAAATTTGAGAACTCTCAATCTGATCAGTACTTAATTTCAGGAAAAATAAGAAGTAGGTGTCTGTCTGACCACCCTAATCACAATAAAATGATAAAAAAAAATTATAAGATTTTATATATAAGTAGAGGACTCATTCCCTGATGTGATGCATATTTTTTTGTAATTTTTTTCCAAGTAAATAATTAATTATGAATTTTTTATTACAACTTTTTAAAAATATAAAAACTCGTATGTCTGACCACCTTAGCTTAGTCAAAACTTCACAAAATTAGGTTTATACTTTTTAATCGTATAGTATGCAAAGCATAGAATGTGACACATGTTTTGGATTCAAAAAAATGTGATACTATTTGAAAGCTATAAGTGTTTTTAATCAAGCTATCAATCGAGGACTTTAGTCATAATTTGAATAGAAAATGAATAATAAGTACTTATTAAATTCAAAGTAAAGCATAATTTATATTTGTGGAAAGCTGAGAATCTCCTTTAAAAACCCTTTTTGTTTCATGAATTTTGGGTAAAAAATGGTCGTCAGCCACATACCCATCATATTGCCACTTTTTGGCCCATCATGATTCTGCACATACCCTTTGCTAGTTTGAATGCAGTTGGGGTAATGGGAGAAGCCCCTGGATAGAAGAATGTGTGGTATCACTATGATCAGTTGACTTTGCAAACTTTTGAGTTGCACTATAGAAGAGTTAATGATCCATTATTGTATGTCATCATTAATCAGCTAACAAGAGAGGCAAGGTATAGGCTAAGTAGAGATGCCATGGAATTCATCATAGAGTGGGGACATTGGTACATACAATACCCCAAGTTCACCTATTTTAGGTTGGTTGGTTTTGATGGCCATCCTCATTTATTGCCCAGATGCTGCAATAACATAATTGTTCTGATGTAGTTCATTTATCAAGCCATAGGAGTCAACACCAAGTTTGCTAATAAACATAAACCTAGTTGTCATAAATTTACCATGAGGTTAGGTGAGTATAGTTGTGCACACAATGTGGCAGAAAAGGTGATTTTTGATGAGTTGATCCTTTTGAAATTAGGCTTCTATACATCCAAAAAATACTTTGATCCCAAGCACAAGATGCAAGGTTTGCTCCCTACAGTTTTTGACAAGAATTTTAGTTGTTGGAGGATTTTTGGATGGACTTATAGGATGAGTATGATTTGAGAAGAAGGAATTATGAAAGGTTTCCCATCCCATTAATGATTATGGGGTGAAGGAAGATATTCTTGACACATTTTCAGATGATGGCGTAACCTTGGATCCCCAGTATGATGTTGACAATGTAGGTACTAAAGACTTGGATTCGATGGATTGGGATGTAGAGGAGTCCATTGACATCAAGTAGATTGCAAGGAATGTACTAGATAGAAGTATTCAGTGGGTGGTATTGAGGATCAAGGAGCTAGAGGCTCAAACTTCTAAGAAGAGGAAGAATGCATGTTGAGAGAAAAGGAGGTAGAAGCATAGGATAAACATGAAGGAAAGCTAGAAGAAGCATGGGATATAGTTAAAGATCTCGAAAGAAAAATGGATCAAATGGATAAAGAGAAGAGGCTAGAAGAAGAACGTTTTCAAATGGAGCTTGAAGTTAAAAGAGTGCAAGAGCAAAAAGATAAGGCTGAAGCTGAAAGGATTGCAAAAGAAGCTACAGAAAGGGAACAACAATAGGTATAAAGAGGTTGATTCTCAACCTAAGACCACCATTTTCTAACCTCTTTCCTCTGCCACTGCTACTTCTTCTTCCACAGAAGTGGCTACTACTCCTACTACTCCAACATGGCTAAAGCTAGACCTTGAGAGGAAACAAATAGTTCAACCTCAGCCTTTGAATTGGGATGAAATGATGAAGGAGATAGAGAAAGAAGCCCAAGAAAAAGGCCAGGGTCCTCCATTCCACAAAGCTCACAGATGTAGGTGAGATTATAGCTAAATGTGCAATCCCTATAGTGGACAAGGACATACAAGATATGCAATTGACAGACTACTAGTTGAGTACTATTAATTTGGGGAGACCCACAAGGAATCAACAAATGTACCTCATTGGCATTGTGGCATCCTCTAGCAAATCTTGAATGATCAAGGATAAACAAAGGAAGGATGAACTTAAAGCCCAATTGGATAAGTTGCATAAGTTCTTGAAGGATGTCTCCACTCATGTTTATCAACAAGCTATTGCTCTAGAGACCCCAATCTTCTTAAGCAAAAAAGAGGCTGATGATTTGGTACAAATGAGAAGTAAAGTTGGGATGCATGATAGATGGGTTGATCAACTTAATCAAGAAGTCGGTGAGGTGATTGTTGATAGTTTTAAAGTCCATGAAGGTATACTGGAATTGGTAGAAGATATGAACCAGCATGCTAAAGTCTTGGAGAAACAAGAAGAAGAATATAGAGAGCATACCAAGAAACTAAAGGACATCAGTAAGGTTCCAAAACAAAACTCTCTTGGAGCAATCAATCCTTGATGAGGATAATGTGGATTTCGTTGAGAAGACATTGAGCATAATCAAGTTTAGATCTAAATTCATCTATGAACATACAAATGAAGTTCAAGAAGCGAGTAAGGACTTGAATGAATGGATTGATGAGTTAGAAGAAGGGATTGCTATTTTGGTCAATGTCGATATCCCTTCCAAAGAAGGTCTTCCTCTTGATAAATTAAAGGAGAAATGGAATAATAGATTTGAGGAGGTAATAGAAAAAGAGGATGATGATGAAGACTTGTTGTTAGATAGACTCATGGACATTAAAGATGAAGTAAAAGCTATTAGGAGGGATTTGATTAAGTTGAAAGATATGCAAGAGTTTTCCTCCAAAAAGATGAAAAAAATAAAATTTGAAGATAATTGGGTAGATGGACTTGATGTGGATATTCTGCAACAAGCGGTCTCCAATTATGATGAATACCTTCTTGAGCATACTACACAGGGATGAGCTGGCAATGGAATATTTTGTCTTGATGGACAACTTTCTCTTCTCTCCTAGTTTGCAAAATTATGACAAAAGTTTAACTACAGATCTCATCCAACAGTTCTACCTTCCTTGTTTGGGCATCATATTTTGGATAACAGGGTCATCAAACATTGAACTAAAGATCAATCAGTGTGGTCACCTCATGTAGTTCCAATTCCTTGATTGGTGGATCTCAATTTTTGATTGAGAGAAGTCAGTGCATGACTTGCCTATATGTAATTTTGGGCTCCATTTGTAAAGGTCAGCTAATTGAAGCAAGATTAGCAGCCTAAGGAGATAACAAATGGTGTTATCATAGTTTTAGGATTTTTTATAAGTTTTAAGCAAGATACTTTGAGAAACTCTGTTTAACAACTTCTATGCAGGACTTAGATACTTTTACAGTTTTATACGGTTCATGTTATTATCAAGTTTGATTCTCAATGGTAGTGTTAATGAATCATAGTCATTCGTATGCCAGTGCATGCTATGCATAATTGTTTCTCATTTGATGCAAACCAATAGAAGAATATGGATTTGAGACTATTTCATTGAATTATATATGAATGGAATTTATTTATATATGTTGATCTGTTAATTTTAGTAATGAGTTGGCGATGTGTTTCAATGTTGGAATGAATTTTTGAGGAATGGATATGGTTATTGAGTTTTTGATTGGGAATGTATGCAATATTATGGGTTAAGATATGGATTGCATCATTTAATAGTTTTGGTTACTTGAGAAAACACTCATTGTTAGGATACATGTCTAGATGTGATGAAATTTATATTCATGTTTTGTTATTCTAAAGCCTTGTTCTATCTTTTTCTATTTATTTACACCCGCCCTTTAAAGTATATTAGTTCACATGATGTAGTTTGTATTCCTTCCTACTAGTAGGTCCCTTGAATATTATAGTTGCATTGGCCATTGAGTAACATGAGCATAGTTGAGAACCAACTACCAGGACCTTGGGAGATAGGTGGTTTTAGAATATTATCTTTTTAAGGAGAAAAAGAATATAAATATTTTGTTTAATGTTGTGTTATTTTGACCATCAACAACAAGGATGAATCCTAGGACATGATGTTATCAGGTGATTTTTAGACTAATGGGATGATGGGCTACTGACACCAAGAATTGGCCAACTTGTTTACCTATTGACCTATACTTGAGACCATGATGTTTGTGTTTACACTTTTAAATTTTCTATACTTGTTTCCAATTGTTTTGCCAAAAGGTTGAAGGTGCTGATTGATTATTGTGGGTGAAGAAAAATGAGCCAGATGGATTTTTTTTAAATATTTGGATGTTTTTGATGTTTTCAAAATGTTATGAGGCTATTTTTTGCATTTTCGGGTTATTGAAATGTCTTTGTTTTTTTGTGTCTCAGGGGTTGATCAAAGATTAGCCTTGCCTACGTTTAATCTTACAAACAACATAGTTCGGATGACGACTTATTTTTCTATTTTGGGAATGCTAAATAACCTTGTCCTTTCAAACAATAAGCTTGGTGGCACCATTCCAAGTGAAATTTGTGGTAGATTCAAGAAAATAGCTTTGCTTGATTCTGTGTATTTACAACATTATGGGGTGTTAGATCCTTCATGGAATGCTTTGGTTGGTAGTATTCTTGAGTAGATTGGAGATTGAATTTGCAATGGTTGAGTTATCTTGACAGGGAAACCTGCATGCCAGTCATGTTCCTGAACAAGTTTTTCTTCTTGGAAATATTACTTTGCTGGATATGTCTTTCAATATTCTTAGTGAACCCATTTTACCTGAGTTTGCAAGACTTCAAAACCTCCAAAGCCTCAATTTTTCTAATAATTAGTTCACTGGTAGTATTCCAATAGAGTTGGGAAATATTTTAGGTCTTGTGAGTTGATGTTTATTTGTAGGTGAAAGTGATATGGGATGGATGTTTTTGGTATTTTGAAATGTTTTGAATGTTCTTTTGGCTTTTGCAAGATGTTTTACAAATGTTTGGATTTTCAAAATTTCCAATGTGTTTGTGTTTTCTAAAATTTTGACCAAGAACCTAACCTAAGGACCTATCCTAGGGGCCTCAGGGGCTGATCAAAGATTAGCCTTGCCTCTATTATACATGCATAGACCACATAGTTTGACTTACATAGACTCATTTATTGATGAGATACAAATAAATGGATTGCCAGATTATTATGACAGACTCCTAAAGGACTGACCCAAGTGTCTTGGGGGATGATCAAAGATCAACCTTGCCTACATTCAGAGCTTAGAGACCCGTAGTTTGACTAGACAACTATGTTTTTGACTTTTTCTAACTTTTTGACCTATTTTTGGATTTTGATATGTTTTGAATGTTGTTTCGGGTTTTGTGTTTTTTTGATGTTTTTGGATTTTCTAATTTTCTGAATGTTTTTGGGTTTTCTGATTTTATGAATGTTTTTGGATTTTTTTTATTTTCTAATGTTTTTGGATTTTCTAATTTTAACGAAGACTTCAAGAATGCACACGAATTTGATCCAATGTAGGACATGCCCCCAGCATGATGCGATAGACTACCTCGATATAGGTAGGACAGATTGACCTTTGGAATTGGTTGAGTAGTATTAGGAGGGATCATGATACGAACACATGATCAAGCTATGATGCAGATGTGGATGGATGATGGATGGAGATATGGAAGTGTGATGGAGGAATGATGTAGAACAAGCTGTAGAGTTCGTGGTGGATGGAAAGTTCTTATTTAAATGAGGCACCTGTTTGCCAGGTTTTCACCAAGGTACTTGCCCAAAGTGCCATCGAAGTGGTTTTCACTAGAGGATGATTTTTTTGTTCATTGTTTTCAATCCTTTTTTCTGAGCTTTTTGGATTTTTATATTTTTTGATTTTTTTGTATTTTTGGATTTACACCTTGGAAATTTAGGCATAAAATTTTTTGAGATGGGAGTTGTTCATGGGATCTTGTAGAGGTTCCCCATCAGGTGTAGATAGTTAATATGCTCCTAATTTGTAGCTTGCTGTGATGATGAAGGGTCCCAAGTTCCACCCAATTGGGTTCAAACTTTCCCTTGCTATTTGGATTTGGTGCATTCTTCTTATTATCCTTTAGTACAAGTTCCTCGACCTAGAAGGTCTGAATCCTAATCTTCTTGTTTTAGCTTTGCTTGAGATGGTTTTGGTACACATGTAGATGGTTTAAGGAATCCATGCACCACTCATCTAGTAATTCCAACTCGTTCAATCATGAGACCTGATATTCTTCATCTATAATGAGATTCTGCAATGACATCCTCATGGATGGGAGCTTGATCTCAATCGGGAGTATGGCTTCTAATTTGTAGACCAGGGAGAATGGGGTTGCACCTGTCGACATGTGGATAATTATTTGGTAGGTCCATAGGGTGAGATTCAACTGCAAGTGCTAGTCACGACCAACTTCATTGAATGTCTTTTTCAGGATTTTCAGGATAGTTTTGTTTGTATCCTCAGCTTGGCTATTCCCTTGGGGGTAGTATGGAGTGGTAAAGCGATGTTGGATTTTGAATTTTTAGCATAGGTCTCGAAGATCCTTGTTTTTGAATGGTGTATCGTTATCTAAGATAATGGATTGAGGGACACTGTAGCAGAAAATTAAGTAGTTCAAGATGAACTTGGATATCTGTTTTCCTATAATGTAGGTCATGGGAATGGCCTCTACCCACTTGGTGAAGTACTTAGTGGCAGTGATGATAAACTTATGTCCACTAGATGAGGTGGGGGTGATTTTTCTAATGAGATTGAGCCCCCACTATGAAAAGGGCCATGGTGTTATGATGGGATGGAGATCTTGAGCTGGTGCATGGATTGGGTCCCCATGGTGCTGACATTGTAAATACTTCTTGACATTTTCATGAGCTTCTCTTTCCATTGACGACCAATAGTACCCAGTTCTCAACAATTTCTTAGCGAAGGTCATACCACTTGAATGTGAGCCACAAATGTCATTGTGCACCTTAGTTAAAGCGATCAAAGCCTCCTCAGCATTTATACATTGTAACAGGGTTCCCTCAATGCTCCTACAGTATAGGGTGTCTCCTAGAATGACAAAGCAGGATGAATTTTTAACAAAGGTTCTTTTTAGGCTTAGGGATAAATCGGTAGGGAGGACTCCTATTCTCAAGTAGGTGTATACATCATGGTACCAAGGATCACCAGGACCAACAATTTCACACACAAATCCAGGCTCTGGTACCTTGAATACTGGTATGAGAAGATGCTCTATGAGGAATTCATGCTTAGGGACACTGTATGGGATATCCAGTAATGATCCAATTATCACCATAACATCTATTGCTCTATTGTTTTCTCTAGGTATCTACTCGAATGTGATATCAATGAAGGATTCTTTGAGGATTTCTACTAGTTTCTTGTATGGATTCAACTTGTAATCCTTCATTTGATACTCATTATTCACTTGATTGATGATTATCTATGAATCTCCATAGACTTTTAGTGCCATGATATGCCACTGCACTACTATTTTTAGTCCTATGGTAAGAGCCTCATATTCTACAACATTGTTTGTGCAAGGAAATCCAATTTGTATGATCTAGGTATGTAGTCTCCCTGTGGCATGATAAAAAAGACCCTAACTCCTAATCCATACTGTGTGTAGGAAACATCAAAGTATAATTTCTAGTGATTTTCTATGGTTAGGTTGAAGATTGATTCATCAAGGAACTCTAATATCAGTGGGTTTTCTGAATACATTGGTGCCTCTACTAATTGATTTGTAATGACTTGTCCCTTAATAGTCTTTCACTCCACATACTCGATATTATACTATGATAGGATCATAACCCACTTAGCCATCTGTCCTGTGAGCATTGCTTTAGAAATCAAGTATTTGAGTGAGTCAATCTTGGCGATGAGTTTTATTTTTTGAGCTAACATGTTGTTCCTAATCTTCTGTGAGGTAGACACCACTACTAGACAATCCTTTTCGATGAATGTATAGTTCAACTCATGCCCTACCATAGTTCATATGATGTATTAAATAGCTCTTTGTCTTCCATTTTCATCATTTTGGGCTAAGAGAGCGTCGAGAGTTGTTGTTGTCGATATGTACAAAATCAATGGCTTGCCTGGAATAGGTGGCATAAGAACTGGCAATGTGAGCAATATTCCTTGATCTTGTTGAATGCCTAATCACACTTCTCATCCCATTTGTATGCTACCCACTTGTGGAGTAGATGAGAGTAAGGGATAGCCTTGTCTACTAGTTGCACTATGAATCAGTGGATGGACTGGAGTCATCCTTGTAGACCTTTTAACTGTTTCAATGTCTTTGGTGCCTCCATCTCAAGAATTTCCTTGACCTTAGCAGGAACTGTCTCTATTCCTCTCATGGACACAATGTATCCTAGCAAGTTCCCTGATTGTATGCTGAAGATGCACTTCTTTGGATTGAGTCAGACCTTGTATTCCTCAAGTCTGTCAAAGATGGAACTTAATGCTACTATGTGATCCCACCTCTTTCTAGATTTGGCCAATATGTTGTCAACATAATCTTCCACAGTCTTATGAATCATATCATGAAATATTAGTGACATGGCCCTTTGATAGGTTTCTCTCGCATTCTTTAGCCCAAACAACATCATGTTCCAACAATATGTCCCCCACGGACAAGTGAAAGTCATTTTATGTTGGTCCTCTTTGGCTATCATGATTTGGTTATATCCAGAGAATTCGTCCATTAGAGACAACATCTCATGTCTTGTGGTCATATCTACGATCATATCAATTTTTGGAAGTGGGAAGTCGTCCTTGGGACATGCTTTGTTTAGATCTCTAGAATATGTGCGATAATGGATGCCCCCAAGTAAAATGGGTACAAGATTTGATACCCACTCGATAGTTAATTGACCATACTTAACTCCACATAAAGGAGCTTCAGAGTTCCATTTTGATGAATAATTCTATTTGGGAATGCATTTTCCTTAGCTTTTATCTTATAGGCTTTTTGGGTAAAATGCTAGATGGTGGACAATTTCTAGATCAACTCCATGTCAGATAGGTCCATGCAAATTTGACCTTTCTTTCCCTTAAGAGCTACACTACTTTGTTCTGAAATGAAACTAATTCCCCAATATAAAAATGCAATAATTTAAATTGTTTCCACTGATTAATCCCAAAACTTTTATGCACAAATTTTAATATAATATTTATAGTTCAAGTAAAGACTTTGAAATTAAATAAATTGATCAATAATTTCACTCAATACATTCAAGCATGTTGTCAATAAATTATTAATTCAATAAACTCAAATATTTAAACACTTTATTGCTCATACAATTTATTAAGCTTTAATACTTATCTTTGGAAATGTGCAGAAGAAATCCCCAACTATTGCTGGAATGGTCCCTGGTTCAGCCTCTTCCATCTGTGAGCAGTCTGGGAGGAAAGCAGACTTTGCTGCTCTACATGAGTGCTGGTTCCACTGGAACAATGCTCGACACTCATGCCACAAAACCATGCCATGGACAAGATGGTCCTGAGTGCACGCACTTGTACCCCAGGTTGGACGCCCACTGTAGGAGTGCCCCTTCTCCGTCCTACTCACAGCCTGCTAACCTAAAACCCTATTCCCGCAATGTGCTCCACTTCATTTTCCTCTTGAATATTTTTTTCATCCCTCGAAACAATTTAGTTTCACGAGTTTTATACAACACAAAGGGTTGTTCCAACTGACACACCCTTTCAAAAATAATTACATTACAACATCCCGTGAAAACTCCAATAATTATTTTATCACATTTATTTCTTGAACTATTATATTAATTCTATTTTACTTTTATTCCTTTTTTCTTCCATGGGGAAAAAGTCACATAACAATTCTCCCCCTGTAAATTAACTACTATCCTCAGTAGCACACAATGCATCTGCATCACAACTCAAAAGTACATAATCAATAATTGAATAAACTGATATTAAATACTTCAATATCTCATACTTTGTTTGAATTCATAGACTTTTCTCTTTTCCATTAGCAAGAACTTTCAAGAGAGTCATTTTTTTCCATCATGACAAAACTATAGATACATATCAAGAATTTAGAATTGAAGAAACTAATGCTATTTTATATGTTTAATCACATATTTTTAACTTAATCAAATTTGTCTAATGTAACTTTATCATTATATTTGCAAAATTATTATCATGTGTTGACATACATTTACCTAATGAATAACATGCATAACCCATACTATGTGGTTACTCTATCAACTTTACCATTTTACCCACTCGTAACTCCTTCAAATTACATAATAATTACTATACATATCCAATACTATGTGGCCACTCGTAAAATTATAAAAGTATAATCTATAAAATTAACATCATTCCAAGATGATATTCATGCATTCTGGACTACACGAATATCCTCCTTTCATATATCAAAATCAATGTAAATAAAATTTTAGCTCTATTCAATAAGACAACTGTACTAGGTTATTGGGTTGATCAAGTCCAATAAAAAAGTACAATAGAAAAACAATCCATTAAACACCTTAAGAAAAAGAAAAAATAATACATTATGACTACCCATAGGGTACTTCATAGAAATACTAGGTCCAATCTTTCTCAAATTCCTATACCAAATACAATTAAACGGAGACTAGTACACAACTACCCCTAAAATTATTATTTCACAAGGTAACCCAAACAAACTTTGGGGAAAATTGAGAATCCAATAATGTAAATTATCATATTTATTAATATTAAAGAGTGATTATAACACCTAATCTAGTCATAACATCTTTCAACATATATCACTTTGTCAAAGACTCATAGGTAATTAGATTCAAAAATAAGAAATGACCAATTCCAACTATGTGACATTTTCTGGACTTCTTAAGGCTGTAATTTGTATATCCATGTATCTAGGATGTGTAATTCAAGTATAGTTTTTGCCTAGATTTGCTTTGATCCAAAATTCTAAAAAAAAATAAAAAATTATTGGCATGAATCTTCAATAGCCCTATTGTTTTCTTATAAGTTTGGCAACATAGGAAATTTCAATAAAATTATTAAAAAAAAGAAACATGTGAAAGATACATAACCTACTTGCATATCATAGAGAAGGTCGGAATAGATAGTCTCTCCCCCTGTAAGATTTGACATGTCCCTATGTCTAAGCCTAAGAGCCTATTTGTTTTTTATATCTTAAAACAACATGGTGTTATTCTCACCAACTCATTCCAAACACAATATCAATTTTCCAAATTTAAGATGTGAATCCAAGGACCTATGGGTTATGGGCCCACAACATAATCTAGGATAGAATTAAGTAACCCTAGATTTGAGTATATTATCACAATCATTGAAATTCACCTTCCAACTTTACAAAATACACCTAGGCCCAAAAACTAAAGGTTTTAGTTTTAAAATCTATCTTAAGATTATAACTATCAAGATTTTAACATAGATAAGAAAAATATGTTGGGTATAAAAAACCCATAGAATTATATTTGAATATGTATCTCAACACAATATTATGACTTTATAGCCTTGACTACTAATACAAATCCTTTTAAGCTTACATCAAAATAAGTTCCTATGCACTAAAAGCTACTTCTTGTGAAATTTAGGTAATAGATCCTTTAAATTAGATAGATTCATTTAAAATAGTCAACACTCATTTTAATCCATGTTTAAACTCCTAGTACTCACACATACAAATATGATCATAAACATGAGTTAATTTAATAATTAGATCTATAACTCATAGGTAGGTTAAATAACTTTTCAATAAACTTGAGAGCCATAACCTAATAAACTAAGACACGTCAACCTCTTGTAAAAAAAATAGGTCCCAATAATTTCAACTATAAAGTTAAACTATAAATAAGGAAAGCAAACTTCAACACATTACTAAAACCATATCCTCAAAATTTTGTTTTCTTTTCATATATATATATTTATACACACTAGCAACATGCTATTATAAATACCTTTTGCATTTGTTATCACTTAGATACGATTTGAATTCTAAATGGAGAATCAGAGTGAGAAGTCTATCGAATCCTATGTTAGAAGTAGCTATCCGCCAGTCTATAACACCTACGACCACTACCATTCTTCTACTCCATTAAAGGATTCCTTATTTATTTCTCTTCTAAAGTGGATACCATGTAATTTTTGTTGTCTTATTTCAGTTACAATGTTTGCGATTACTAAAATGTCTTTTCAACTCGACCCGAGTCTTTCTTTATGAACCACAATAATTAAAATATAAAAAAGATAAAACCATAGTCTACTACAAATCATAATAAAAAAGAGGTTTGAAATACTACAAAGTATAACTATTTGAACTTTTATTCAGACCTTTAAAGTTGTATATGAAACAAGCAGCACAAAATAAAACGAAAGGATAAAAATGACCATACTAAATCTTGTATTTGAATTTATGAGATATACTGAACCATGGAATAAATAAATAAATAAATAAATTCATAATGCTCAATGTTGTGTATTTTTTCGTATCTCAGCATTAGGAGGCATTGATTACACTAATGTTGCGAGCTTTTCTATTTGTTTTTGGGGGTATTGATGATGTGTATTTGATGCACCAAATTATCATCTAATTCCTTCTCCACTATCTTCGTGGGTCTATTCTTGGTACCTAATGACTGGGAGTGAGAATACTATACTTGATTGCTTGTGTTACGTATTTTAGAAGAATTTAAAAGTTAGGAGAAATGAAGGTTTGAGGTGGATCTGTCAACCATATTAATATTGATACATTAATCTCTAGATAATGTGAATTTTTTGGAAATGTCTGCAAGTGTAAGAGGATGCAGAAGTTCTACTCTTCACCTGACAATTGCATTTGTGTGAAGTTTTCTAAAGAATTTTAACAAATCTACTGTAATTCTACTCTTAGATCAAATTTACTGTGAAGAAGTTCTACTCTTCACCTGACAATAGCACATTTACTGTAGCCACTGTAATTCATCAAATTAGATCTCTTTAAGGAATTCTATCAAACAATTTATTCCTTCTCTGTTCTATCATGCTTTACATGCAAAAACTTTTCCAATGAAGTTATAGAGGGAATCGATTTCAAAGTGAAAGTACAAAGGAATGCGAACCTATGTATATAATTCTAAGCTCGCTCTCAATTGAATGTACACCTTTGACATTTGGGAAATTTATGCTGATTTAAAGAATGCCTTCGGATATGTGTGTGATTACAATGATTAACTTCTGTTCATCAGTTTTCTAACTCAATGATTATTCCTTCCTATAGAATGATATTATATTTTGCATTGAAATTGTGCCATCATAGATCTTAATTAATCAAACATATTTAAAAATGCTTTATATATATGGCACGAGATTTTAATTTTCTTGACATGAAACCGAATGTATCACTGGTCTACAACTTCTTATTTAGTTCAGTTCAATCCAACATACACAAAAAATGTCATTTCTCCTCTATGAGTATTGAGACTACCTCTACCACTCCTTCAAATTTATGAATAGTAATTTACTAACAAACGTTAGATGCATTCATTTGTAAGTTAAACAAGGAAATGAACTAATAGAATTGTATGGTCTTGCTACAATTTTAATCTTAGGTTATTTGTTTATGTCTTAGAAAGAGTGTTTTTTGAAATGATGATCTTTACCATAGATAAACTTGACTTATCAATTTGGTTCACATAAAGAAATACGAGAAGACAATCTAGATACGTATCAAATGGTTGTCATCACTCATATCCTGAACACAAGTGTGATCATTATATTTGAACATCAATCGTTAATCTTGTGCGCTTAATTTTGAAATCTAGGTCAGCATAGCATGAAGGAGGTATACTTGTTTATAAGGCAACGAATTGAAAATCCCAGTTGCTGTGACAACACCGTTCCAAGGAACTAAAAAATTGGTGATACAATTTACGCACAAGAACCTATAATGAGCGCTATATGAGCTTTGTCTTTAAAAAAATTGAGCTAATAGGTTATTGCCAATATTACACTTTAAGTTTAGGCTTTTTAGAAGAAAGCGTTAATCTACACTACCCTAACTCAAATGCACATTGAACTGGGAAAACAGTTAAAATATGTCGTTTGTTACAAGTAGAAAAAGAATTACAACTTTCCACCGAATGTTCATAGATTTCAGAGGGAATGAGAACTTTAATAGTAGTTTCTTAAAGTAATTTTAAAGTGGATCTAACTTTCTATTGCAGAATTTCAAACGTTACAGAATTAATTGGAATCATTGGTAAACAATTTCTACTATAGATTTTTGAAGGAGTAAATGTTAAATTTAAATTGATTCCAGCATCAATTTATGAATTGAATAATCAATGGGGTGAAAGTTTTTAACCATTAAGTGAAAGGTGAATATTTTAGGGAAACCTTAAAATTGATTTATCTCAGTTAGTTACTCAAGGTTAACCATTTAATCTTTGAGAATAATTAATAGCCAAGAATTTCAATTGATGTATAAATAAACAATGTTTAATTTACTCTATATATATGTGCAACAAAATAATATTACTATTGGGATCTATATAGGCTCTGATACCAAATGAAATGAAACTAATTCTCCAATATAAAAATGCAATAATTTAAATTGTTTCCACTGATTAATCCCAAAACTTTTATGCACAAATTTTAATATAATATTTATAGTTCAAGTAAAGACTTTGAAATTAAATAAATTGATCAATAATTTCACTCAATACATTCAAGCATGCCATCAATAAATTATTAGTTCAATAAACTCAAATATTTAAACACTTTATTGCTCATACAATTTATTAAGCTTTAATACTTATCTTTGGAAATGTGCAGAAGAAATCCCCAACTGTTGCTGGAATGGTCCCTGGTTCAAATTCTCTTCACCGGTGGAGCAACCGAGGAAAGCGCATTTTGTCGCCTACATGAGTGTTGGCTCCACTGAACAATGGAACAACATGGGTAGATCCGTAATAGGGTCCTCATCCTCACTACACACATCAGTTATGTCAAAGGTAAATTTATCTATGACTCGACCTATGGATACGAGTAACTAGAGCTTGACTACTAACAACTGAGAAGGTGTTTTGACCTTTTTAACTAGGGAAGGTCTACCAAGTATGGTCACCTTCAGAGGGGTACATTTGAGACCAAGATTTCTTAAACGCCTCTTAGCAATGATGGGTTCTAGGAGATCATTATTATTATTCTACCCAAATTTCTTGTTTCTATCATAGCCCATGCTAAGAATCATTTGTAGCCCTTTGTTGCTACCATCCATGGGAAGATCAACCAAGGGTCGGTTGTCTTGGTATAGTAGACTTGATGGGTCTTCTTCCACCACTTCTCGGCCTAGGTCCCCCCAACACTTGAATTTGGAAGGATTTGATTTGAAATTTTGGGATGACAAGGCATTTGGATGTGGTTTCCCATGTGACCTAGGAGATTGAGGTAACTCTCCTACCACAAAGGCACCTTTCTTCATTTTGTAATCCCCACACCCATTGTCCTAGATAATGACCTTGATATCAAAAATGGAAAGGATGGCAGGTGTCTTTGTCTCAGATGTGGAGGCCAAGGTAGACGGGTCCACATATGGAGTTGAGGGGCCTTCATTGTTCTTTGGAACTTGAGGGATTTTGTAGTATTTAGCTTCCAAGTTCTTGCAATAGTAAAATGGTTCAGTATCCCCATGGACAGTGACCTCTTGGCCTTGATGTTGGAACTTGACACACTGGTGGAAAGCTGAGGCAATGACTTGCATCCCATGGATGCATGGGCACCCTAGAAGGATGTTATAGGGTAGTTCAAGGTTGAGGACTTGACATGTGGTTTCCATAATAGCATGCCCTACTTGAATAGGGAGTTGGATAGTTCCTTGCGACACTCTTTCTTGATCATCATATGCTCTGATGGTTATACCTTTTCCTTTTTCAACAACATCCTTAGAGAAGCCCAAAATTTTTATTAGCTTAAGGGTGTAGATATTTAGACCCGCACCTCCATCCACCAAGACCCTTTTGACTTTTTTTTATGGATGAAAGCTTCAAGATGAAGTGAATGGTTGTGAGATGGTTGGGTTGGGAGGTCTTGATTAGAAAAGGTCAAGAGATGAGGTGTGGTGAGGTGTCCAACCATAGCTTGGAATTGTTTCGCATCAAGATCTGTGGGAATGGAGGATGTGGCCAATGCCTCTTCTAGAATCTTTCTATGTGTAGTTGATATTTTTAGTAACTCCATGATGGAGATCTAAGCAGGGGTTCTTTTCAACTGGTCTAAGACATTGTACCCACTAGGAACAGATTTTGGATTTGAGGTGGGGGTATGCAGGATCATGATGGGCCAAAAAGTGGCAATATGATGGCATTTGTAGGGTATGTGTATTTGACAACCTTTCTTTACCCAAAATTGATGAAATGAAAAGCGGTTTTAAAGGAGATTCTCAGCTTTCCACCAATATACCATGCTTTACTTTGGAATTTAATAAATAATTATTATTCATTTTTATTATGATTATGACTAAAGTCCCATTGATAGGTCATTGAAAACATCTATAGCTTTCAAATGGTATCACATTTTGAATCCAAAACATGCATCACATTCTATGCTTTTCATACTATAGATTAAAAAAAGAAAATTGAATTTCATGAATTTTTGACCAAGTTAAGGTCAAACACATAAGATTTTTTATTTTTTGAAAAGTTGTAATAAAAATTCATAATTAATTATTTACTTGGAAAAATTACAAAAAAAAATATGCATCACATCCGACATGAGTCCTCTCACTTATGCCTAAAATTCTATATACAAAAATATTATCATTCTTTATTGTGGTTAGGTGGCCTCTATCAAGAATAATCTACTTCTTATTTTTCCTTGAAATTTAAGTACTAATGCATTGAAATTTCAAATTTTTCACCAAATAGATTTTTAATTTTAAACCTAGTAGTTTAGAAACTATATTCAATTTTCTATAGATTCTATTCTTACATATTTTTGAAATAATATAGATAACTTATTCAAATTTTTATGACAAGTTGCCTAACTCTGATTTTTTTGATTTTTTTGCCACTTAAGGGCCTGTTTTTTCCATGATGATCTTGCACATACCCATGGATGCCCTAGATGGCTGAGGTGGTCCAACAATGGTGAATTTTCTACCTTTTGTGGTGACTCCACAATCAGCGTGGGATCCCTTGATAGTGATGACAATGACCCATTTATCTAGGGATGCAACAACATGGTCATACACATGGTTTACACTTTTCTACTTGCCTTTGCCATTGTCACTATTGACCTTGTTGTGATTTGGAATTGGATTCGTGTAAATATTTAGGTCCTTATTCCCTAGAGGTTGTTCCACATTTATGATTTTTTCCTTAATGAGGTCTTGGATAAATTTTTTCAACCTCTTGCAACTGGAAGTTGTATGCCCCTTGAATTTATTGAAATCACAAAGGTGGTTTTCATTGTAGCATGGCGGTTTCACTTGGGGTTCTTGATAGTTCTCATAGGTGGGGATTGTGATGAGTTGTTCTTGCACTAGTTTATTCATGATGGATTCAATCGGTTCCCCAATGGCTATGTATTTCCACTTGGGGGAATATTTATTTTGCTAGGGTGGTCCCCCTTGGTTGTTCAAATTATTCACCATTTGATTGTTTGGTTGTGTTACGGTGTTGGATTTTCGATTGTTTTGATTGTTGGTTTGTGGTTGTTGATATGTCTGTGTGTTCTACCTCGAGGCATTAATTACAACTTTAGCATCAACGACGCCATCATTAGTAACATTTTTGTTCTTTACCCATATTTGAGGTTTGTCATTGTAGCTGGTGGATGGGTGGTTGTCTTGATGTGTAGGTGTTCCCCCTTGTGAGATAAGGGCCCGTTCGATGTTGAGTGCCTTGGGAATCAACTGGTCATAGGTGGTGATGCACTACATTTTTAGATGGAAAGACAAGGCCCCTTCAAGGATGGCAATGATGGTACATATTTTTTGTTCCTTTGGCATGGCCCATTTGCTTCTATTGGACTTGGATAACCATCATTGTAAGAATGAAGAAAATGATTCCACCTTGGATTACTTTAGAGCGGATACCTCTTCCAAAATCACATCCATCCCTATGTGGAATGAATAGTTTTGGATGAACACATCAACAATTTCTTAGAATTTCTTGATTCTAGGAGGAAGACAAGAGAACCACTCCATGGCGAGCCTTGCCAAGTTTTGAGGAAATAGTCGCATGAGACATGAATCATCGTATACAACCTCTATGCAATGCACTTGGAATTCGTTGATGTGATATTTAGGGTTACCGTTCCTTTGTATTTGTCAAATTTTGGGATTTCAAATTCTTGTGGGAACAATTTCATTGCAATGCTCCTGTCGAACGGGTAAGGGCACAAGTTCTTTGCTATTTTTTTGTTTTCCTTGATTGGAGGTCAAGCACCTATTGCTAGAGGAATTTGATCTATGTTGACACATCATCTTGAGGATTGGGAGGTAGCATGAATGAAGGTGTTTTGAGGTGGTGTGATTATGGGAGTGATGGGTGGATTGGTTGGTGTGTTGGTGGGAGGTAGTTGCATTTTCCACTGTGCCAAGTATGCTTGCAATTGCTATTGTACCAACAATGCTTGTTGTTGGTCCTACTGTTGTTGCACCAGCAAGGCTTGTTGTTGGGCCTGCTATTGTTGTGCCAACAACACTTTTTTTTGGGCTAGGAGTTGGGTTGCTTCTTGTTGCTCTTGATATTGCTACAATGCTTGTTGGTATGCTTGTTGTTGTGTTGCTTGTTGTTGAGCTTGGTACTGTGCTTGTGTGTGTGCTTGTTGTGCTTGATATTGTGCTTGAGCGTGTGCTTGATCTTGTTGGGTAGCTTGTGCAGCTTGGATAGCTTGTGCAACTTGTGTTGCTTGAGTGGCTTGAGCGGCTTGCGCTGCTTGACTAGCTTGTGCGGCTTGTTGTTGTTGCAACAAAGCTTGAACTTGTGCCTGGGAAGTTTGTTGCGCTTGCGCTTGTTGTGCAACTAGTGCAACTTGTTGATTTTTGTATTGTAGGAGTGTTGTTTGATAGGTTTGACGAGCTACTTGCAATGTCATGTATTGGTTTTCCACGTTTGGATTTGGTGGTGGTGGTGGATGATTTGGAATTACTATTTGAGTGATGATTTGGGGTTGTGTTGATGCAAGTGGTGTGATTGATATGGTGGGTCCTTGTGAGGCCATGTTTTGATGTATGGGGATTGATGGTGTTGTTTGGATAGGTTCCACCTGTTGTTGCAATATTAGTGGCATATTCAAAGGATTTGATACAATAATTTGATTGATGTTCAAAGGATTGTTTTGGTTCAATTGATTTTTAATTGGGATGTTAGGTCTAGGGGGTTTCCCTAAACCAAGGATTGATGTAGATGTCAGTGGTAGCGGAGGTAGTGGTGGTGGAATTAGAGGTGGGATTGGTGGAAGTGGTGGTAGATTTCCTAGAGCAAGTGACAATGAGGCCCCAAAGAGTCCTTGTTCAAATAGACCCGTCTGCACCAATGGGAGAGAAACTTTTGTGTTAAGAGCATATGTTGGTGTTGCATGAAAAGATGATGAATTATTGGTGCCATGGAAGACGAGTGGGATGTATTGATGTAAGGGATTTTGAGGGATAGAATTTGATCCAAATTTTGATTATTGATAAGGGGGTGTGTTTGAAGAGCATGGAGTAATGAACTCCCCTTGTTGATAATGGGTTGTGTCATGGCAAGAGATGATCTGGATTGTGGAATGGGTTGGACGATGCCTTGAATGGGTGAGGTGAATGGTATAATTGGAATATTCTCAAAAGGTTTTTCCACAATGGTGCTTATACCATAGTAAAAAGAGAGTTTAGCACCTTCTTTTTCCAATTCTAGCATGTATTGTGAAGGATTAAGTTTCATGATGGTATTAACTATAGACATGTAAAATGTATTGATTAACATTGCACATCTAATCCCGACTACTAACACCAGTTCATCCAAAATCATCACTCAGTCTAACAATTTAATCAAATAACCTTATTTGATTAAATTCATCAATTTTTCTCCCTTAATTAAATAAATAATCTTATCTAATTAAGTCATTCTTTCTTGCTAATTAAATCAATTTATCTGATCTGATTAACCATATGACCATATTTAATTAAATAATTCACTAAGTTATTTGATTAAATCTCTAAAGTCCATCCATTAAATAAAATAAATGAAAACCTTATTTAGTTTAATCTAACTTCATCTCCTTAGTTAAATAAATAAAAAATATTTATTTAATTAATCTTGAAATCATATTTTTCTCATATTTGATTTAAATCAATCCATAAATCTAAGTCAAATTTGTCACATCAGCTAATCTCTATTCTAACTTGCATTAGAGCTTACTAATATGTTGGTTTATTGTGTTCTTTTAGGTATAGGATATTGGTTCACATTTTAGCGCTAGAAGGAGGGAAAACCAGAATATCAAATCACATTTTTTAAGAAAATTCTATGTTTTTTTGTGTTTTTGTGTGTTTACAGGAAACAACACCGCTCACAGTCCAGTGAGGCCATACAAAACTGCTCCAAACATCAAACTACACTGTTGGACACAAACTGCACCACTACAAACTTCAAACTACGCCGCTGCACTCCAAATAGAGCCTCCATTGCAAGTAGAGCTGTTGGATGTTTTTTCTTTTTTCATTCAAACTGAAAATGGCCGTATCTTGGTCATTTTTTGGTCTTTTTCAAAGATTTTTTTTTAAATGGGGTAGAATTTCATAAGAAATTAAATGGTGTGGAATTTTTTCAACTTTAATAGAGTTAAAATTTTCAAATTTTCACCTAAAGTCAAATCACATTATAACTTGGTCTAAGTTTTTAGGTTTTTATGCTTAATGATTCATCTAACCCCTATATCCTTTTTTTTCTTGACCTCATCTAACATTTTGAGCACTTTTTCAAGTTAGGAAATCAAAAAATGGGAGGAGGAAACAAAATCAAAGCTTCTTATGAGATCATTTCTCTATTGTATCAAGTGTCTTTAGACACTCTTGGAAGCAATTATAATTCCAAGTTTAAGGATTTTATCTCTTTAAGATTTTAGGACTCAATAGATTTCAATTTGGGCTATAAGAATAATAAGACAAAGGGATTAAAAAGAACCTTAGGCAAATTCACTAGATTTTGTTTAAGGTTAACAATTGAACAATAAAATCTCACACTTCTTTTGGTGCACTAAAAATAATTCACTTTTGCTTTGTGGACTCAAAATGAACAAGTGTTCTCATTGTTTTGTAATTACTTACACAAAGTAATATCATCAAAAGATGTATATGCTTCTTTCATGCCTCACGACGATCTTGAGAATCAAAAGGATTTTGGTGACATTAGGTTGCGTAAGTAATTTCCCATACACTTCAATTTGGGTTTAAAATTGAATAAAAAACTTTGCGAGTGTGAGTGAAACCTATTGCATGTGTTCTCCCTTTGTTTCTAAATAAAGGTTGATCGAACTATGAATATGTTTACTCACTATTTTTTTTTATCTTAGAGGGTCTTCCTTTTGGGAAAAAGTAATCACCCAAGGGAACAACCCAACCAGTAACACTCTAATGCCAAGAGTATTTCTAGCCGGGATATAAAAGTGGGTACTGGAACAAAGGCTAGTATCACACGGTTGGCTCCGAAGAGAAGGGTAGAAATGGTCTCTTGCCACATTGGGTCAACTCCTATGAATGAAAATTTTGAATTAAAACCCTTGTTGTAGAAAGGCCAAAATACCTATCTATTTGTTGGTGCAAGAACGATCATTATGAAGCTACCCCACACTTTTACGGTTTTTAGTAGAAATGGAAAGTATGCCATGGGAGTTTCATGGGTATTGATACTTGGCTTCCCCGAGAAGTGAGTGTCGTGGAGGGGAGCCAGCGGGGTCAAGCATCTAACCATTCACTAAAAATAAGCGTATCTAGAATTGTCCAAGTGGGGACTCAACAAATATATTCTTTCATATCCATAGGATTGTGCTTGTTCTTGTTTACAAAACACTTTGCTTGTTTGAAAACATTTGGAAACAAACATTCAACATGAGCATCAAATCTCAAACCCTTTAGGATAAACAAATATCCCTGAAAAAATTCACATGCTATTGCTTTCCCTTGGGATTTTTATTCTTAGAGGCTTCTAAGCATTTGGATTTCATCTCAATTTTCTCCTACTAAGGTCAACATTAGGTAACTTTTTCCTTAAATTCCTTGATTTCCACATAATACACTTTGTGGGATGATAAGAAGTTAGGACAGTAGACATCTAGTTTGAAAACCTAATCAAGAGTGTGCTTGTGATAAAAAGAACTCATTAAGCAAAGTTAACTCAAATTCAACCCCACACATGTGCTTGGTCTCCCTTTGGTCATATGGTTTTCATGCAAACATTGGTCTTTTGGTTCGAGCTACTTTTTGGAAAAAGCATGTTCTTCAATATATTGGTCTTGTAAACAAGATCCCTCTTAGGCTCATTTAGGATCAAAGCAACCAATCATTTCATCCATCTCAAACATCAATCAAAACCCATCTCACAAATTTTTTTTGAACCATTGGAAAAATCATTCATACTATACTTTTGGTAAAATCCTTCAATTCAACATTGAAATCACCTTGTTCGGATAAGTGTGTGTGGATGAATCCTTCCTCATACACCTAGTTAAATTATCATCTTGTGGACAAGTTTATTCCAAGACAATGTCTAACCTCTAGGATTTTATGAGTTCATTATCAAATCCAAATCCAAAAATCCAAATCAAAATCCAAATCCAAATCAAATAAAAATAAATAAAATCCAAAAGTCCTAAAGTCTAGCATTGATCCAAAGTTCCTAAAAAATCAACACCCATATCATTCACCCCTTTCATCCTTCATCTCATCATTGGTCCTAAACACCTTAGGGGTCACTTTTGTAACAAGGTAAAAACACAAGAAGAACATGGAATATAAACTTGATCCATACATCATGAGTAATCCAAGTCAACCAAGCTATCAAAGCCTTACAATACCGATTGATTATCAAAACTCACATTTATACAATCCATACATGGGATCAATATCTTCTACAAACCTCAATGGTACAACAAATGTGAGTATACCCAATCTAAATTTTGAAACACCTTTTCCGATGGTATATTTAAATCCAAGTCCAAAATTACAAATCTATCAACCAAATATTCAATGCATGAGTCTTCAACAAAACAACATTATCCCACCAAATCCATACATGCCAAATGAGAATATACCAAGTACAACTATACCAAACATGAACATTTCGAATACACACTTGGTAAACTTTTGGAGAGATATGTTTGCAAATCACATGAATGTTGTTCAAAATATATCACACCCATATGTCCCTGTCACCTTTCATAATCCTAATGACCCATCACCATCATTTCATGCAACCCCTCAAACCTCTCTCCCTACGATCTCACAAGGAGAAGGTGACTTATTTGGACTAGGGGGAATTTTCGATCCAGCATCATCATCATTTCCCCAAGGGAGCTTACCACTCACTTTCCCATCACTCCCACCGTTGCCATTAACATTTGTCTCACCTCTTTGTTTGGGGCTACCTTCACTACCACTACTCATCCAAAACATCCCCCTAACCATCAATCAAGGCATCATACCAAATCCTTTCCCCTTTCCATCGATATCACAACAACATATGGCAACCATCCCCATAGCACAGGCAACCAACACATTGTCTATCATCCCTCAAAACATGGTCTCTCAAGGACTAACCATATCGATCACACCATCAACCACTCAAATCCCAATCATCAATATGATGGTAACTCTTATCACCACAACAAGCACTATTCCAAAACCACCTCCACCACCACCACCCAAACCATACACATCAAACCAATACAACATTATGTTGCAAGCCACTCAACAGGCTTCTAATCAGAAGGAATTCCAATAAAACCAAAACTGACAAGTTGCACAAGCTACTCAAGTTGTCCAAGCTACATTACAACTACAACAAGTGCAACAAGCACAACAAGACCAACAAGCACAATCCTAGGCTTAAGAACAAGTGCAAGCTCAAGCCCAATACCAAGCCCAACAAGAAAATGTTGTTCAAAATCCCAAAAAAATGCTAAAGACTCCATGTAACGATCCAAGTCAATGATCACATGATCAAGACCTATCCATCAATGAACACATGGAAGATGTTTCTATCTCATCCGAAGAGAAAATCAACATACATCAAGAGTCACTTTTTGATCAGGATAAGAATCCCTCAACAATATTCGACAATGATCTATTTCAAGGAGTGTTAACATTATTTGATATTGTAATCAATGATCCATTGACCAATTATCATGTTGAAAATGTCTCTACATCACCTAATGAGTTAGAGGGAATATATCAAAAATTTATTCTAAATCATGATCAACATCTCTCAGCAAAATCTAGCAATGGTCCTTTCCAAGACATATTGACATCCTTCGACCTCATGATTATTGATATTGAAGGAATCTTCAACTCAACATTTGATCCAAGTCCACTCAAAGATCAAGAGGATATTGAGCCACTTCCCAATGATGATATCCAAGAGCCCTTTGTAAGAAATCCATCCTTTGAAATTGACCCATGTCAAGAACTTGATCCAAAGCATGTTAAAAGAAATTCCGAAATCATTCAAGATCAAGAATTTGTATCCCTAATTTACTACAATAATCTAATGGATACTATCCTATCTATAGAAGATAATCATATCTACATAGCACATAATCCTCCATCTACCCATGAGATGCTTTCTGTGGATGGACACGTAGATGATCTTCATTTAGAACAGGATTCCTTTACTCCTAATATTATTACACAAAAAGAGAAGGTTATTGATTCCTATAGTCAAACAAAGTTATCAACATCAGAATCGGATATATCCCAAATTCAGACCGAGGACATCATGTATGAAGATATCTAGTATTATCAACTCAAAGAAATAGGTCAGACATAATAGGACATTTCAGGGTTAGAAAAGCAGCAAATTGAAACAACATCATCTACAGTAAACATTTATCAAAGAAGGCTTACTGAACAAGACATCTCAAAACAGGCAGAATCAAGGAATAAAGGTGCTACTACCACCATACTAGGGTCAACTATGTCATAATCAAAATTCAACATAGTGAGCACGAAGAGTCCTTATGATGAAACTGATGCCAATACTACAACCAACCACATCATGAATCTTCATCCACCCATCACCCCATCCACGAATTGGGACCAACATCAAAAGAAATATTTGAATCAAAGCACAAGGAACATTATCAAAGAAAAAGAAGCAAAGAATCATAATGGACAAATCAAATACAAATGGATACCAAAGAATACAAAGAAAGATTATCCCTATCAAACTCCATTAGTCAAAGAAGCTATGGGGCTAAATGAGAAAGGGAAAAGTATCCATCAAAGATGTCCACAAAGGAAAAATAAGGCTTCTCAAGCAATGTACAAAGTGTATCAAGCAATTGGTCCTAATTCCATGCACACTTTCGTATCCACCCATTATTGCTCATCTTCCCAAGTTTGGAGAGTCAAAAGTTCCAAACTATCAACCAATCCATCTTTTATTCCTAAAAACACTCCATCCACACCTCCACACATGATATCCAAATCTCACATTGACCATGTATTGTTAGTGACCCTTCATCATAAGGATTCAAAAGGCACTTTATCACAATGTGTGCACAAAGACAAAGTTAACTCTGGTATAAACAAAGTAGATCAGGAATCTCAAAAGTTGCATTCAAGTGCACGTATCTTAGCAAAGAAACTTCTTCAAGCAGGATATCAATGGAACATTATGATAGAAGTGTCTACCACAACACCACAAGGTGATTCAACATGAGCTTAAAATCTTTCAGAAAAATCAAAAATATCAAAAAATTAGAAAATCCAAAAAAATCAGAAAAATGATTAAAAACATCAAAGAAAAAAATTGTCCTCTAGTGAAAACTACTTGGGTGGCGCTTTGGAAAAGTACCATGATGAAAACCTGGAAAACAGGTGGGTATGTGCAGGATCATCATAGAAAAAATAGGCCCTTAAGTCGCAAAAAATTCAGAAAAATCAGAGTTTGGCAACTTGACTTAAATATTTGAATAAGTTATCTGTATTATTTCAAAAATATGTAAGAATATAATTTTTATCAAATTGAATGTAGTTTCTAAAATACTAGGTTTGTTTCAAAAAAAAATATTCTATTTGGTGAAAATTTGAAATTTCAATGCAGTAGTACTTAAATTTCAGGGAAAAAATAAGAAGTAGGTGTCTATCTGACCACCCTAACCACAATAAAATGATAATATTTTATATATAAGTAGAGGACTCATGCCTTGATGTTATGCATTTTTTTTGTAAATTTTTTCCAAGTAAATAATTAATTATGATTTTTTTATTACAACTTTTTTAAAAATATAAAAACTCATATGTCTGACCACCTTAACTTGGTCAAAAATTCATGAAATTAATTTTTAATTTTTTTAATCTGATAGTATACGAAACATAGAATGTGAAGCATGTTTTGGATTCAAAAAATGTGATACCATTTGAAAGCTATAGATGTTTTTCAATCATCCTATTAATGAGGACTTTAGTTGTAATTTGAATAGAAAATGAATAATAATTACTTATTAAATTCAAAGTAAAGTATAATTTATATCATTGGAAATCTGAAAATATCCTTTAAAAACTCTTCATTTCATCAATTTTGGGTAACAAAAATAGTCGTCAGCCACATACCCATCATATTGCCACTTTTTTGGCCCATCATGATCCTACACATACTCAGGTGTCATGTGTAGAATCAAACATTCACATGCACCAATTTAGGTGAAAGCATCTCATTTCATCCATAATAAACTCCAACATTCCATCTATCTTAGCCATAATAAATCCATCCATCCACGAACCATTTATCCAATCCACTCCCATATATCTGCATCCATAGCTCGAGTCATCTTGATCTTGAAAAACTTTGGTGTACACTTTAAATACACGTGAAGTCAAATTGGTCAAAGCATTTGTGAGAAAAGATCCAAATCACTAGCCCATGGCATATTTTTACAAGAGGATGTTCTGTATCAAGTTTTATCTTCAATCAAACATCAATCCAAACAATCAATATCAGTTGCATCTAACGTGTGCTTCAAGGTCACATTGAATCATTCAAAACAATTTTGTTCCAAATCAAGCTTCAAAATCTTGATCAATCAAATCCAATCAATCACTCATCATCTTGGGATATCCATCCTAATCCTTGTGTTGCTTAACACTATCCTAGCATTTTTGTGTATCCTCAACAATGTTATCATCATCAATCCATGACTCTGATCAATCAACCCTAGCTTGATTTTTAAAAAAATCCCAAACAAAACACTTATATCAACATGCATATCCATATCCAAATCGTCAAAATAATGCCAAAATCCAAAAACAGGTCAAAAAGGTCAGAAAAGCATCGAAAACACTAGATCTGAACTATGTCATCTATGAGTTAAATGTAGGAAAGGCTAATCTTTGATCAGCCCCCGAGACATAAAATCCAAAAACATTCATAAAATCTCATAAAATCAAAACATTTGCAAAATATCAGAAAATACCAAAAACAACCTCAAAATATTTCAAAAACATTAAAAACATCCAAATATTTGAAAAAATCCATCTGTTCCATTTCACTTTCACCCGCAATAATCTCATCCATAATTAAATAATTGTCACCTTTATCCTTTGGAAATAAAAACATAAACAACCACAACAATTGGAAAAGAAAACTTCAAACAGAAAATCAAAAGCAAACAACAAACTTCTAAATGCAAAATAAAACTCTTGATCATTTTCAAATATGACAATCAACTTTATATCAAAAGCCTATGAAATAACTTATCAACCCATCATCATCCTATACAATGCATGTCCTAGGATATATCATTCTGACAATGGGCATCACTTTGGAAATCACTTTGGATACTTATCCTAATCAAAACAAATCACTTTGGCTAGAGGTATGAAGAACATTGGCTTGTTTGTGTACTTGATCTTTTCTTTTGATTTATCTTATTGCACTCATTCCAATGACCTCTTGATGGTATCTACTCAAAATGATTTAGAGAGAAAGAAATGGAGCAATGATCATTATCTTTTGTCTACTGTGCTTGTTGGACCATTTTGTAAAATAACTTGGTGAATACTTTTTTTGTTAGGTTCATCCTAGCAAGGTTTCTATATGTCAAGTGTGAACAAGAATACTCCTATCTGTTTGTCGAGTCAAAGTTTATCGCACTAGGTGCAATGCCATCCTGGTTCTTTATACCCTGATGCATCATGCCTACATATGTTATCAAACATAAGGTAATTGGCCCTTTAAAAATCCCAACTCCTCGACAAGTAATCATCATCATCATCATCATCATCATCTCATGTCTTGTTGGAATCTCTTTTTTTCTTCTATCTCTTGTTTTCACACTAACATGGTACCATGACAGTTAATCATAAATCATCACCATTGCATCTATGTTGCATCCACAAACTATTAGCATACTGTATAATGCATATCATATCATATATAAAGCATTAATCATACCACATGCATTCATCCTGATCATTGCATAATATAGATCAGTTATTCTAGGCATCTCATAAAACATACATTTATCATCCATTTGCATAATCATAAAAACATCATCATATCACGTCATGTGTATCCATATCATCCATGCATCATCATATAATCCATTGCATGTAAACATCATAATAATCTCATATATATATCATCAATAATGTAACACTCATGGTACAAAATCAGGATCAAGTGTGTGTAATACATCAAAATAGACATGAGGTTACCCATGGCTAATGACTCTCTACATCATCAAATCTTTCTACGTCAAACATCAAGCTGAACTAATATTGAACCTCTTTGTTGAGAGATCGACCCTGAAATCAAACCTCTTCGCCTGATCTCTCGAGGGGGCAATATACCAGTGTAATTCTTAATTCTCTGGAGCAGCAGTGGGGCATCAAAAAAAACTCAAAGAATTTTTGTGTTTTAATCAAGACATATTATTCTTTGAACCAACACAACAAGTACATTGCTTCAAAGAGGGGAAAAATGTAGACACGTAAAATGTACTAATTAACGCTGCACATCTAATCCCGACTACTAACACCAGTTCATCCAAAATCATCCCTCGGTCTAACCATTTAATCAAATACCCTTATTTGATTAAATTCATCAATTTTCCTCCCTTAATTACATAAATCATCTTATCTAATTAAGTAATTATTTCTTGTTAATTAAATCAATTTATCTGATCTAATTAACCCTATGACCATATTTAATTAAAAAACTCACTTTATTTGATTAAATCTCTAAAGTCCATCCATTAAATTAAATAAATTAAAACCTTATTTAGTGTAATATAACTTCATCTCCTTAGTTAAATAAATAAAAAAACTTTATTTAATTAATCTTGAAATCATATTCTTCTCATATTTGATTTAAATCAATCCATAAATCTAAGTCAAATTTATCACATTAGCTAATCTCTCATTAAATTAATTAACCTTGATTAATTTAATCTCTTCTCATGTCCCATCCTCTAGCTTTTGCAACTTGCACATGAAAATATATTTAATTCATTTATTAAATCTCTATTTTCTCTCAAAAGGCACAATAAAGGAATATTTCTCAAATTTGAATTCAAAATCCAAGTGGACTTTGTCCTTCCAACAAGGCATTTACTCCACCTAATCAGTCCTTTTGCCTTGATCCAAGTGGAATTCAATGCATTTTCTTTCCCTCTTGCATATCATTTCAACAATTTCAAATTTCAAATATATGCATTTATTGACACATTCTTCAAAACTTGCACATCCTTCAACCATTCTCATATTGACAAGTGGCACCTTGCCATTGGTTGATTGTTAGTCCCACATTGCTCTCTTTTGGGCATTCTTACATCTTAATATTCTATAAATAAGAGGCTTCAGTCCTCATTCTATCATCCACAACTTGAGTAAACTTGCGATACTCAAATCCATAGCAATCTTCATCCATCTCATTGAGTTCTATAGCTAGGTTATGCAGATTTTATCTTGGAGCACTCATCAACCTTTAACAAAGTGGAGCACAATATTCATCAAATCATCAAACCTTGCAATATGAGTTGGGAAAGGGCCAATTTCCACATCAAATTGGCACCAACTCCCCCATAAAATCAAGAGTTTGCATATTCTCAATAGGATTTAGTTTATTTTCATCTTCTTTCATTGTGTTCTTCTTTTATTTCTATTTTGAATATGGTTAAAAGGATTTTATGGGGAATCTCTATTCTAACTTGCATTGGAGCTTACTAATATGTTGGTTTATTATGTTCTTGTAGGTATATGATATTGGTTCACATTAAGAATCCTATGATTTTTAGGTTTTTGGACCATTTCAATGATTTCATCTAGTGTCATTCCCAAGAACATTGTCGGTGATGTCTTCTACTTGACCCTCTTGAAGGTCTTGTGATACTAGATGAAGGTTGGGTGTGGGATTTCTTGATCCAATGTGAGTGATTTCAGGAGTGGTTTGACTCAAGTCACTTGAAGTAGATGTTTCCTTGTTGGCTTCTATGTTCTTCTTGTGTTGAGATCTAGTTTGAACCATAAAATAGGGATCAATTTTCAGGAATGTGGGAGAGAAAGTATAGGATGCAGAGGATCAAAGGATGATGATGAGACAGATGAAGGATGGGTGATATGAATGTTTGAACTGTTGAGAAATCTTGCAGGGGATACTAAACTTTAGGAATTTGGATTTTGATGTTTGATTTGGTTTTGGATTTGGTTGACTTTGATTTTTTCTTTCAGATTTTGATTTTGATTTTGGATAGTGAACAAATAGATCCTAAGATGTTAGATGTTATCTATGGGATAAAATTTCTCATGAGATGATAATTTTGACTAAGTGTAAGGATATGGATGCCTCTACACACACCTAGCCAAAACAAGATGACTTTGATTTTTTATTGAAGGTTTTGCCAAAAATTCTAGTATAGAGAATTTTTTCAATATTTCCAAGAGTTGTTGGTGAGATGATTTTGGTTGATGCCTTTGAAGATGGATGAAGGTTTATTTTGATCCTATGTGTACCTAGAAAGACTCTTGTTTACAAGACCTCAGTTTTGGAGAACACACAATACTTCTTATGTGAGATACTCAAACCTTTGAAAGAGACTTGGATTTTGACAATAGTAAAATGAGTAAAAATTTGGATTGTTTCTTGATGCATGTTTGTAAAACTTGAATGAAAATATTTCTCTAAATTTGTAAAGCATGGAGAAATGTTTCTTGCAAGCTTTTTGAGTAAGACCTTTAGACTTTGGTTTTTGGATTTTGATTTTTTGGGAAATAATTTGGAAGAGCACATGTGTGGAGTTCAATTGTTTCTTAGATTTTTCTTAATAAATTCCTTTTACCACAAACATTCTCTTGATTAGATTTTCAAACTAGATGTCTAATGTCTAACTTCTTCTCATCCCACAAAGTGGATTATGTGGAAATCAAGGAAATCAAGGAAAAATTTCCATAATGTTGACTTTAATAAAAGAAAATTGAGATGTAAATTCAAATACTTATAAGCCTCTAAGAATAGAATCCCTAGGGAAAGCAATAGCACTTGAATTTTATCAAAGGTATTTTCTCCTCCTAAAGGGTTTGAAATTTGATGTCCATGTTGAATGTTTTTTTTCTAATTTTTTAAATCCAAGCAAAGCGTTTTGATTCCAAAATGATGTACAACCCTAGGATAGAATGAGAAAATATTTTTTTAGTTCCCACTTGGATAAATCCAGCTATGCCTACTCTTAGCAGATGATTAGATGCTTGACCACACTAGAACCCCTCCATGACACACACTTGGCGGGTCAGCCAAGCATCAATACTCATTAAACTCCCATGGAATACTTCTCATATCTACTAAGAGCCATAAAAATGTGGGATGACTTCAGAATGACCGTTTTTGCACCAACAAATAGATAAGGATTTGGAATTCTAAACAAAAGGTTCTAGTATAGGCATTTTGTTCATGGGGGATCATCCATATGGAAAGAGACCATTGCTTCCCTTCTTGTCGAGACAATCCTTGTGATGCTTGAACTTTCCTCAACTACCCACACTTATATACCAGTTGGAAGTTGCTTGGCTTTAATGTGTTCCAGGTTGGGTCATTCCCTAGGGTGATTACTTTTTCCCACTAGGCAAACCATCTAAGGGTAAATAAAAGTGAGCAAGAACATCTGTAGTTTGATCAATATTTTTTTGTGTGAACAACGAGAGAACACACGTGATGTACTCCACTCACACTAGCAAAATTTTGTTCAATTTTAAGAATCCAAATTGAAGTGTGGAGGAAATATTTTATACAACTTAATGTCACCAAAATACTTTTGATTCTCAAGATCACCGTGAAGCGTGAGAGAAGTGCATACGCCTTTTAATGATATTATAAAACAAAAAATACACATGTTCATTTTAACCTTTAGAGCAAGAATGGATTCCTTTTAAGCGAAAAAATTGAGTGTGAAAGTTGTTTGTTCAATTTGAGACCAAATTGAAAAGCTAGTAAGTGTCTAAGTTCAATTTTAACTAACTTGAAGAGATTAAATCAATGGTTAATTTTAAACCCCAAAACTGACATGAGTTGGCCTAAAACTGAAAATGAAAGTAGAAAATGGAAGCCCTAAGCATTTAAAAATACTTTTTCAATTTCAAGTTTGATGCTTAATTTCCTTCAACTCTAATATGCTTTCCTTTTCTTGATTCCAATGCTCACTTCGAATGTCAACCTACAAACAATACAAATTTATCACAAATGAGAAGTATGATATTTCAAGGAATTAATTATAACTTCACAAAATCTAGATTACGCATTGATGATCTTTAAATGTACTTTAGTACACAATAACACTTGATTGCATATCACACATCCTCAAGCCATCTCAAGATGTAATTAAAAACATATGGCCCGCCATTCTGCAAAACATATATCCAAATAAAGTTTGGTAGCAATTATGCACTATCATTACCCGTAAAAAAAAATCCTTTGTATCTAAAGTTTAAAGATGCAAGCATAATATCTTTGTTTGTTTCAAACTTTGTCAAAAGAAATGGAAGAAAATGGTGGCAGTTGTGGAATATTTAAAGATGGCCATCTTGTTAATGAGAATTCACTTGATATGCCCCCCCTAATAAAAATGCAAACAAGTCAAAAACCATAGCCACGTGTTAGAAATGACAAAAAAAAGGTACACTTCTCTGTACTATAACACAAATTTAGACTCTTAATAAATACTATTCTCTTTTCAAACAAAACTCTACGCCACTTAATGCGCCTTCATCTGCACTTAATAGTAGTCATTTGGAATAAAAAATAATGCATTAACTCATAGACAAGGCACATGAACTTCTTGACTTGATGTGTAGACAAGGCGTGTGAACATGGATAAGGCGCCTGAACTTATTGGCAGTGAGACATAGACAAGGCATACGAACTAATTGACAAAATCACTCTAAGAGATGAACTTACCTGATATACATGTATCTAGAATGCATAAGCATAGAGAAGGCATGTGAACTGTTAGACTGAATACCCCCAAGAAAAAATGTGGTCTCCAGCGATCACCATATCCACATATGTCTCCATTTTTGTTACTACCCTCGTTGGAGACAAAATTCCCACACTAAAAAGTAGGGAGAAAACATAAAAAATCTCACGGAGACACTTTAACTTGGACTCCAATACTCAACATTTTTGAACAGTTTACAAATGAGCGCAAGCCCCTCATGGTTAAATGAGCTCGGTTTACAATTACAACGCTCACCAAATTATTTAATTTGGCACAAGTGCATCCTGGAGCACCTTCCAACATCTTCAATCCTTCATGCTTTTGAGGATAACACAAATGATTCATATCCTATGCTATCTAATGTGATCAAGATTTTCTCAAATGAACATCATTTTTCTCTCCATGGATTTCTAGACAAGATTGGGAATCATACAAAGGAAGGAGAAAACCTAGTAAGTTCTCGACAAAATATATTAGCAAATAGTATATCCCATACCCTAGTTAGGGATTCTTCCAACACCTTTGAGAAGAAGAGTAAGTTAGAATCAATTAATGGGGTAGATCTCAAAGGTGATATGACTACTAAAAAGGGAAAACTGAAACAAATTGATCAACTAAAAGTATGCAAGGGTATGTGCAGGATCATCATGGAAAAAACAGGCCCTTAATTGGCAAAAAATTTAGAAAAATTAGACTTAGGAAACTTGACGTAAAAAATTGAATAAGTTATCTATATTATTTCAAAAATATGTAAGAATGGAATCTGTAGCAAATTGAATATAGTTTCTAAACTACTAGGTTTGTTTTTTTTTTATATCCATTTGGTGAAAATTGGAAATTTCAATTCGGTACTTAAATTTTAGGGAAAAATAAGAAGTAGGTGTCTGACCACCCCAACCACAATAAAATGATAATATTTTCTTATAATATTTTAGATATAAGTAGAGGACTCATGCCCGATGTGATGCATATTTTTTGTAGTTTTTCCAAGTAAATAATTAATTATGATTTTTTTATTACAACTTAAAAAAATATAAATACTCATATGTCGACCACCTTAACTTGGTGAAAACTTCATGAAATTCAATTTTTCTTTTTCAATCCTATATGCAAAGCATAGAATGTGACACATGTTTTGGATTCAAAAAATGTAATACCATTTGAAAGCTATAGATGTTTTTCAATCAGCCTATCAATTAGGACTTTAGTCGTAATTTCAATAGAAAATGAATAATAATTACTTATCAAATTCAAAGTAAAGCATAATTTATATCGATGGAAAGATAAGAATCTCCTTTAAAAACCCTTTTTGTTTCATCAATTTTGGGTAAAAAAATAGTCGTCAGCCACATACCCATCATATTGCCACTTTTTGGCCCATCATGATCCAACACATACCCGTAATCTCTGTGATTTTGCATTTTCCTGATTCTTTTATTATTTCGCATGGAAAATCTTTTGCTTATGAAGTCAAGTTTAGTCCAAGGAAGCTTAAAGGACCATTGGGACCACAAAGTAGTAGAATAGGAAAAGGACAAGGAACTCCTAGTTGTGATGAATACGTGTGAAGCAAAAGACCAAAGATTAGTAAAGAAAAAGATTTGTTGAAAAAGGCGTAAGAAAATTTCAAGAAAAAGCTATTAGTAGGCTTAAAGCTGAATTCTACAACCTTTAAGAGGAAAAAAATCAACCATTCATGATAACTGCTAATCACAAACAAGACATCCCAAAAAGCACTAAAATCTGCACTTGTTAAACTTGGACAAACATTATCATATAAGTTATATTAAACAAACCAAATAGGCCCTCCTTCTAGCGCCATTATGTAGATGTTAAAAATTTGCAAAATTTTTAAAACTTTAACACACATTAGCATGTTAGTCATCTAAAACACAATAAATTAAATATCTCTATGAAATACTCCATCATGTTAAATATGCAACCAAAGAAACAATGAAGCTAAACAAAAGCATATGAAAACATGATGCAAAGTCTATCTCATAGTGGATTGGTGATACTTTTATGTGGAAAGTATCACTTTCCCAACCCTTGATAAGCTTTGAAAATGTTGAGCAAGATGCGAGTGATGAAGACGAATGTGTGTATAGTGTAGATGCATAAAACCGTGGATATATTTCAAGTAGAGAAGGCCTCTATTTATAAGTTAGAGGTTTGAAGAATTGAAGAATAGGAACAATGTGGGATTAAGAAAGGACCAATGAGATTGAGACATTTGTCTCAATTCCAATGGGTAAGGATTGATCATGCTTTGTATGTGTTTGTAAGAGGCACCAAATGCATGTTTGAGAGACATGAAATGCATGTGCTTGAATTATTTTTGGGGGGAGAAATTGTTTAAATAAGAAAGTCAAATGAAGGAATATTCCCTTTTGAGAGGGAAAATGAGATAATTGGTTAATTAGAAAAAATGATTTTCATGTGCAAGTCGGTGGGTTAGTCAAGGGTTGAGTTTGACCGAGGTTGAGTCGAAAGCTAGAGAATGGGTAATTAGGATTAGGAGTTAATTAATCTAGAATTAATTAACTTGGAGGAATTTAGGGGATTTGAAATTTGATTTAAATGGTTTGATTTATTAAAACAGATGAGAAGACTTTGAAGATTTAATTAAATAAATTGATTTATTTTATTAAACACAAGGAATTTAGTGATTTAATTAATTAAATTGATTTATTTAATTAAACAAGAGGATTTTAGTAATTTAATTAAACAAGAGGAGGTTAGTGAATTAATCTAATAAATGACTTTATTTGATTAAAAGAGGAAATGATGTTAATTGATCGGAATTAGATGTATGATTTTAATTAAGATCATTTGCATGTCTACATCACCTAAAAATCACCTTTTACTCATCATCAAGTCCTATTTTGAAGTGTTGGAAAGTCTTGTAACAAGATTTCACACTTTTCTAGGAATAATTTCACTATTTACGCCTTTCTTATACTTTATTTTCAGACCCCTTTATGCCATTATAAGGCTTAATTAAGTGCATTTTTGAATGTAAACCAAACAAACAACATTACATATGACTTAATTCCTGACACCAACATTCAGGTCCTAGGTGGGACCCATTTGCCATGGGTGGCGAATGAGTCCCCCTTGGATCCAAATTCAAAATATTTCAAAATTCCTTTCTGGTTTTTATTCAAAATCACTTTGATGTTGGCTTGCGATGAGGTATTAATGGGTTACTAAGGCACAAGCTTGTATAAATAAGTGATTTTCACCTCATTTTACATCTCCTAATTCATTCAAGAAATCTCATACAATCATACATCACATCCAAGCATTAAAGCACTTTACAACATCAAATCAAGCATCAATCAAGCATTCAAAGGCAACCATTAACATATCTTAAGATTTTTATCAACAACGGTTTGGTAAGTTGATAGCATTTTCATGTTATTAGTTTATCTTTCTCTTTCATTTCATTATTTCACTAAGGGTTTGATTACCAAAGTGAGGTTTGACCAAGGAAAACCCCTATTTTCTAACCCTCAACCATTTTCCCCCTTTGTGCATGTATTTTGTATGAAAATTTATCAAGCATTTAGGTGTTGAAAAGTGGAGAACAAGTCAACTAGGCGCTTCAAGTCAAATCAACCATATTTCAAGCTTGGAGAAGACTTTATGTTCGTTTCCTATAGAATTGACTTCGGCAACCCGACAAGAAGACATTTCCAAATCTGGTGTTGTAGAGTTGTCTCTTGATTTCTCAAAAAATTGGGAGAGGAATGATTCACCATCAGTGGCGAATGAGTCCCACCTTAAGACTAAAAATCTAGGTTTTGTCAAATTCTGGATCCCAATAGTTAGAAACTAGTTCTCGACAGTTTTCACCAGTAGTAGGACTGATTCACCATCAGTGGAAAATGAGTGCCACTGTTAATTTTTAGTAATTTCAAATAGCATTCATACAATTATAGATTCCTCAAATATTTCCCAGGTGCACTCTGATTCAACCTTTCTCTTTCTATTTTTACATTTTTTCATTCTTAGTTCATTGTTTGCATAAATCATTTTGTTTTCCAACATTGCATTAATCTTAGGTTTTTAATTTATAATTTCTCAATTTCATAGTTTAGTTGCATTCATATCATTCCATTTAGTCCTAATTATATCATACATTTCCTGATTTGAGTGTGTGTGATTGAAAAATAAGTGTGTAAATGAATTAACAATAACTGTTCAAACACACCAATAGAACATTATAATAAAATAGAATATAAAAGGAGTAAAGAAGTGCAAACTCTATTCTGCTTCCATTGTCATCCTATTGTCCTCTATCTTTAGTGTTTTTATTGATTCCAGCTTTGTGTTCTCAGATTGTAGGCTAGGCTCAACAAATTGTCTTCCTAAAGAACGAGATTTTGCTATGATGTAGATGCAAGATTAAGCTATGATGAGGATTTGAAATAATAAACTTGAAATAAATATGATGCTAGGAGATTAAAATGTTAAATGAACTAAATGCATAAACTCTAATTAATTGCCTATTACCAATTCTTGGATTCACATAGGTATTTATAGAGTTTTTCGAATAATTTTGATTGGCTGTCTCGATTAACAGTTGTGATAATTCCTGGCAGATCGAATGGCTGAAGAAGGATGAAACTAAAGAGAAAATAGAAGAAACCTAAAAACAAGATTTTTCCATTTTATTATGAAAGAGGAAAAAGAAGAGAAGATAAGAAATCATCTTTCTTAAAAAGAATAAAAGAAAGATTTAAAGCTGATAAATAATTAATTAAAAAAAATCAATTATTTATTTGTGGAGGACATTCAGCTTTTCTTAATTAAATAAATATTTAATTAAGCTTTTAAAAGTAGAAGAAAGCTTGTGATAAGAAAAGAGCTTTAATCATGTTTTATTGAAAAAAGCAGAATATCTCATAATTAAATAAAAATATGAGAAGATTGCACAATTAGGTTAAAATACCTAATTCTGATTTAGAAAGAAAGCATAAGATATTTTTAATTAAATAAGATCTATTTAATTAAATCACTTTTATGAAATTAATTAAATGAAACATTTAATTAATTAGATGAAGAATTTTAAAAATAGAAGAAAGAGAAATATTTAAATTTAATTAACTCATAAGATTTAATTTAAATTCAAACAGTGATAATTAATTTAAATAAATAGAATGTATTTATTTAAATAATTAAGTGGACATATGAAAATAATTAAATAAAATAAATTTATTTAATTATGGAAAAGAAATAAGATGAGTGAACAATATAATTAAATTAATTAAATTTAATTATATGTAGAGGACTTTAGAAAAATTAATTAAATAATAAATATTTAATTAATTGCCAGGATTATAGACATGACCATTTTTATGCGTATACATTTTGCCCCTCTTTGAAGTGATGTGTGAAACACATTGCTTCAAAGAAAAATAAAAATTTGCCCCTGATATGTTTCTGGTTTTGGATATTGATGATGATGCCCCCTCGGGAGATAAATCACGAAAGAAATTGATAGTGATAGGGGAACAGTGATTTAGCTCCTGATAGATGATGTGTCTGATGCCCCAGTGAAAAAGAGAATGAAAAATGGAAAATGCCATTAATGCCCATCCTAAAAAGACCCTTATAAGGTAAAAGGGGTAAAATGAAGTGTCATTTTCACCCTGCTGCTACAGTAAAATTTGAGCTCTGAGAGTGACTTGGCGAGATGGTGATCCCCGTGCATAGACATAGGTTCGAGCGAGCGCGACGATATCAGAGACCAGCGGCGTATGGACCACTGGTGAGTGATTCAAACCATCTATGTTGTCAATTTTTGTATTTTAGATCGAATTTAAATTTTTTTGAAGTCGGATTAAAAATATTTTGAATGTTTTAGAGCATCTAGGGATAGTTTTAGCGCATACGATAAATGTTTTAGCGCATTTAGGAATTTTCGTAGCGCATCTAGGAACAAGTTAAAAACTGATCGTTTAGCGCATTCGATAGATAGAGTTGCGGATATAGGGCGAAATTGGCTAGGCAGGAGATTTAGCACATCTAGGGAACAGAACTACGCATTTAGGGTTTAGTCCAAAAATGTTAGAGTTGCGCATCAGGTAGTTAGAGTAGCACATCCAAGATACAGAGTTGCGCATACGAGGTTTTTGCGCATCTAGGAAACAGTGTAGCGCAATTGAGAAAAACTTTAGCGCATATGGGTTTTTAGCGCATATGGGTGACATAATTGCGCATTTAGGTGTGATGAAAAATGATGATTAAAATTGCTTCCTTAGTCAATAGATAGATAAATTGTAGAATCATCATGTTGATAGGATAGAAAATCTGATAGAGAACTGATAACGTTGCTTTCAAAATAGAAAACAAAGAGTAGATAGCTGATAACTTTGTGACGAACGGAAAAGAGTAGATTGAATAATTGATTGAGTGATTTGAATTTGATAACTTTGCTTCTCGCGATTGAAAAATAAAGAGTAGATAGTTTGATAAATTTTCTTTCTGCGATAGAAAACAAATAGTAAAATGAAGATAAAAATTTGCATTCATGATTGAAATACAAACAGAAAATGATGTGTGTTGATAAATTTTCTTTCCTGAAAAGAAAAACAAATAGTAAATGATGATAGAGTAGATTGATTGGACATGCTGATAGATTGATGTAACACTTGATATAGGTCATTGATATGTTATGTGATATGAGTCTGATTTGATGAATTTGTTTGTGATGGATGAACAAAATAGGAGGTTTTCAAAAGCATCCAGATCAGAGAGTGGTTCCCCTTATGTTGGGAGTGGATAGGAGAGCTGACTCCTACAGAGCTACAGGTGATAGCAGACTGTGGATTGGGGCCGCTGTTGACCATGCCGCGAGGCATTCGGGCCAACAGGGGGCTATTGACAGCCTTGGCTGAGAGATGGCATTCAGAGCATAACACCTTCCACCTGCCGACGGGTGAGATGAGTGTGACGCCTGAGGACGTGTATCAGATTCTAGGGATTCCAGTTGTTGGTGCCCTTGTGGTTTATGACCACAAGGAGATTGGTGGGACCGAGGCGTTGCAGCGGATATGTGGCGATCCTGGTATTTATGGGTACTGGATAGATTGGGATGATTTCAGCAAGTATCTGGCTCTGGTTGCGGTGTTGGCAGCATTTGTTGGAGGTTTCCTTGGACCAGACCATCGGTCCAAGGGATTCACCGTGGGTTGGGGGAGGATGCTGGAGTGGATGATCACTCAGCCACGGAGATTTTCCTGGGGTAGCTGTGTCCTAGCGGACATGTACCATGATCTACATCAGATTGTGTACAGAGGATCCACCAGCCTGGCGAGTGGAGTTACATTGTTGCAGATCTAGGCGTGGGAGCACATTGCTATCACGAGACCACTTTGTACCAGGGCAAGACCAGCAGGGAGGCCGTATGTATATGCTTATTCTAGCGCAGTTGTCCAGCAGAGGCTGGGCAAGGTAGAGTACTGGCAGCGAGTTTTGGATGATGTGGATTTGGTGATATGGAGGCCCTACACAGACTATGAGGCATGGGGGACTGATCACCTAGAGATGCTGTTTGTGTGCAGACCACAATACCTGATAGGGCAGATGCCCTTTATTATTGAGAGGTTTCTGGCACTACGTGTTTTGAGGCAGTTTGGATTCACTCAGAGGATGCCCCAGGGTGTTGCTCATTATGGGCGGCGCAAGGGGGATGTAGGATGGGGGCCATGCATTCCATACCAGGTAGTGTATATAGAGTACACCTCATTACAGCCTGAGGTATGGGCGGACAGGCCAGAGGTATTGGATGCAGGGATGACAGATGATTATGCCCAGTACTTTCACATGCATCCATTTCCACGGTTCACAGTGCCAGATGAGGCACGGGCGATCAGAGTAGCACCATAGCCAGGAGTAGGGATACAGGGAGGTGTGGCCGGTGGGGAGTAGGCTATGGGTGGAGGAGAGGAGGAGGAGGGAGAGGAGAGTGAGGAGAGTGGAGATGGGGTGGAGGAGGATATCTCGGGCGATGGAGATGATGGAGATGACGGGGATGAGGAGAGGCAGTAGAGGCTAGATAGCCTAGGCAGAGTATCGATTCTTCGGTGGTCCAGATCCAGTGTTAGGCCTCAGACAGTGATTAGGGTGACATCTTCATCCCAGCAGGCACAGATAGATGCTTTGCAGGGTCAGGTGCAGACCCTTCAGGGGCAGCAGGCACAGCTTTAGAGTCAGTTAGTGCAGGCTCAAAGCATGATAGTGCAGTTACAGGCACAGCTTGCACAGGCCCAGACACAGGCACAGGCATAGGCACAGGTACAGGCATAGGCATAGGCACAGATACCTACCCCGAATTCCCAGGTGTCACAGTTGATAGCAGAGAGGGATGCCCTTAGACAGCGAGCACTGGAGGCTGAGGGTGTGGCACAGAGGCTGATGGGTACCGTAGAGAGTACCTCCTTACGAGAGGCCATTGCAGAGGGGTTCGAGGCTGCTAGGGAGGCCGAGTACTATAGAGTTCGTTATGAGGAGCTATGCCCTCCCGAGCAGCGAGAGCCATATCCCCGATCACACAGCAGGACGAGGACCCGATCCCGGACATCGACACATGGCAGAGAGGTTACAGGGCCTCAACAGGATCTTGGTGCAGGTATAAGTGGCAGGCCACCTCCTTCCGGACTAGCTCCTTCAGGGGCATCCACCAGTTAGCCATTTGGGGCTTGATTCATTATGTATATTGAGGATTGATCATGTCTTATGTATGATGTTCTGACCTTGTTAGCTTCATTGGACATTTGGACATTTGTATTATTTTGATGAGCGATGATATGTAGCGGCGATGTTTTTGATGATGTTTTTGTGGATGCATTTGTGATATGATATGGATATTATTTATATGCATTTATGATATGAGATGGATTGTGATATGTTGTTATTATTTTTGAGGACTAATCATTATGATGCAGGATGGTGTAGTAATTATGATGTGAATGCAATGATTTTGTGATGATGTATGTATATATGTGAGATGTTAATTTTTTGAATTTTCCATGTATGAAATGCATCATGATATGATAGATAATGAATGTGGTATGAATAATGATGAAAAGATAAATGATATGTAAAATGGTAATATGATGATAATGAAATGATGATAAAATGATAAATGCGAATGGTAAAATGATAAATGATAATGATAATGAAATGATATGAGATGATAAATGGTAAAATGATGAATGATAATGATAATGAAATGATATGAGATGTTAAAAATGATTAAATGATGAATGATAAATGGTAAAATGATAAATGATAATGATAATGAAATGATATGAGATGATAACAATGATTAAATAATGAAATGATAAATGGTAAAATGATAAATGATAATGATACATGAAATGATATGTGAGATGATAATGATAATGAGAATGATAATGAATAATAAATGATATGGGAATGATAAAGATAAATATAATAAAATGAATGATAAGATGAGAATGAATGATAAAATGATAAATGAACCCTAAATGGATGCAATGAATCAAATGTCCAAATGTCCTCCACAAAGACTCAAAACTATAGGACAACCGTTAATGCGTTCATTCAGCCTTGCAAAATACTGATGTGAATCCAATATGCAGATATATACAATGATCTAATGAATATGCAATTATATGCAACTAACTAGTTTGTTGAGCCAGTTATAAGCCTTCTTGAATCATCATAGAACGTTTTGAAATGTTGGAAGTATGTACAAGCATCAGAGGGGAAATTAGCGCCAATGATGACCAGAGTACAACTTTCATGTATTTTGATATAGCAAGCGAACACAAGCATCAAGGTATAATTGAACCGAGATGACCTGAGCATTTCTTGCATAAACAGACAAAGATTAACCACCTTTCTGATGCAAATGTGGAACTGTCATCGATGATATCGCTTTGGTGATCATGTCTTGTGACATATTTGCATCAGATTGACTGTTAACCTCCAGACAGCAGACAAAAGAAAAATCATTCTCGTTCCTTGCCACTCTAGTTCAGTACATCATTGAGTGTGCTCTGGAGTAATGATATCAAAAATCAAAAAACTTTTGGTCAAACATGTAATACTATTATTTCATACATTATTCAGATATTTGGATCATCCAATAGATAATGATATGATATCTTGCTGAAAAGTGTGTCATGATCGAATAAAGTTGTTGTGTGAGTTTGTTGTTTGTTTGCATGATCAGATCCTATGTCATGGTCTAGCTGTTTTGGTATGCTCTGAAAGTTAAGTGCCCCTAGTTGAGTTTTGCCTCATTTATTGACACAACTTGTGGAAAGGAATATGTACAAACGATCAAGCCATGGTAAGACGTTTTAACCCTCTAGGCAAATGGTGGCAGGATGATGCGATTAGTGACCCTAAGATGTGAAAAAGATGCGAAAAAAGGGAAGCGTTGAAAAGACAAAGTGCAAAACAGGAATTAATAAATGGAGAGGTATAGATAGCGCATGTTTGCCAGATTTTCACTATCTATGTTTATTGCATTTTTCTGATTTCTTTTTGATTTTTTTGTATTTTTCCGTCAATAGACTGCCTGTTTGCCAGGTTTTCACCCTATGACATTCTCTTTTGATATTTTTTTGTATTTTTTCAGGACTTTTTCTACTATTTTTTTGGATTTCCTCAAGACTTTTTCTGCTATTTTTGGATTTTTTCAGGACTTTTTCTGCTATTTTTGGATTTCTTCAGGACTTTTTCTGCTATTTTTGGATTTCTTCAAGACTTTTTCTGCTATTTTTGGATTTCTTCAGGACTTTTTCTGCTGTTTTTGGATTTCTTTAGGACTTTTTATGACTTAAACATAGTACTTCTTAAGATGTATACTATTGATGGGTTCATCAAATAGGTCTCCTTCTGGTGTTGATAACTTGTATGCTCCTGAACCGTAGACTGCAATAACCACATAGGGGCTTAACCAATTTGGTTCAAACTTTCCCTTCTTTTCTCTGTCTTGTTGATTGCGTGGGTTTTCTTTCAGAACTAGATCACCCACCTGAAAGGTACGTGGCTTTACTTTGTGATTATAGCTGCGAGACATCATTTGTTGGTATGCTTTCAAATGGTCTGCTACTCTCTATCTCTTTTCATCTAAAAGTTCTAACTCTTGGAGTCAGGAAACTCTATATTCCTCATCTGTTATGAGACCCTTCAGTGATACTCTTAATGAAGGTATTTCTACCTCTAAAGGCAATATGGATTCTGCTCCATAGACGAGGGCAAAATATGTCACTCCTGTCGGCGTTCGGACACTAGTTCTGTAAGCCCACAAGGCGGGATTAAGTTGAACATGCCAATCCTTCCCTGAGTCATTGATAGTCTTCTTCAAGATCTTTAGTATAGTCTTGTTTGAGGCCTCTGCTTGGCCATTCCCTTGAGGATAGTAAGGCATGGAATATCTGTGTTGAATATGGAATCTTTCACAAAGTTCATCAACATCCTGATTTTTGAAAGGGCGACCATTATCTGTAATAATGGCATTAGGAATACCATATCGACAAATAATGTAGTTGAGTATGAAGGATGAGATTTGTTTTCCAGTGAATTTAGAGAGAGGTACTGCCTCAATCCACTTAGTGAAATATTCTGTCACTGTGATAATGAACTTATGCCCATTTGACGAAGAAGGATGAATTTTGCTCACTAGATCTAACCCCCATTGAGAGAATGGCCAGGTGGGTGTAAATGAATGAAGTTCTTATGCAGGAGCATGAATAAGATTCCCATGAATCTAACATTTTGAGCATGTTTTAACAAAAGTGAATGATTCCCTTTCCATTGTAGGCCAATAGTAACCCATTCTAATCAATTTCTTGGATAAGGTTAGTCCACTCGAATGAGTACCACAAATGCCCCCATGAACTTCTTGTAAAGCTTTATCAGATTCATCACGTTCAAGATATCGAAGTAAAGTACCATCAAGACCACAGTGATAAAGGGTATCAGCAATAAGGGTATATCAGGAGGATTGTTGGATAAAGTTATGTTTTTGGTTGCGGGATAAGTCAGGTGGTAAAGTATCATCTTTTAGGTATGCATAAATCTGACCATACCAGGGTGAATCAGATCCTACTAGGTGGCAGATAATTTGGCTTTCAGGTGTGTCATAGGTAGGTGTAAATAATTGTTCCACCAGAAATTCATAGCGAGTCTTTTTTTTCTGGGAGTTGTATCAATGAGGCGATCATAGCCATAGCGTCAGCCGCTTTGTTGTCAATCCTTGGAATTTGTGTGAACTGAATGTGTACAAAGTACTTCTTGAAGTCATCAATCATCTTCTTGTATGGCAACAACTTGTCATCTTTGGTTTGATAATCATCATTGATTTGATTAATAACTAGTTGTGAGTCACCATAAACTTGTAGCTCGGTAATCCTCCATTCCAATGCTGTTTTTAGTCCAGTGATTAGTGCTTTGTATTCGGCTATGTTATTGGTGCATGGAAACATTAGCCTATATGACCGAGGAATGGTATGTCCTTGAGGGGTGACGAAGAGAATGCCTGCCCCCGATCCATGTTGAGTAAAAGAACCATCGAAGTATAAGGACCATAGCTACTCAGAGTCTGCTGTGAAAACATCAGCATCTGGAAACTCAATGTGTAAGGGGTGCTCCGTTAGGAGAGGAGCGTCTGCTAGTTGATCCACAATAACTTGTCCTTTGATTGCTTTGTGATCAACGTAGTGGATGTTGAACTCACTCAAAATCATGACCCATTTTGCTAACCTCCTTGTTAGTGATGCTTTGCTTAGTAGATACTTGAGTGGATCAATTTTTGAAACAAGATTAATTGTATGAGTTAGCATGTAATGTCAAAATTTCTGTGAAGCAAAGATGACTACTAAACAATCCTTCTCAATGAAAGTGTAATTAAGCTCATGACTTGTCAGTGTTCTGCTAATATAATAGATTGCACATTCTTTCCCTTCATGGTCTTCTTGCGCTAATAATGCTCCCAAAGATGTCTCAGTTGCAGCAATATACATAATCAATGGTTTGTCTAGATTTGGTGGTACAAGAACTAGTGGATTCATCAGGTACTGCTTGATTTGTTGAAATGCCATTTCACATTTGTCATCCCATCTAAAAGGAACATTCTTATGTAGGAGATTTGTGAATGGTAGACTTTTGTCAGCCAATTGTGCAATGAATCTTCTGATAGATTGAAGTCATCCTTGTAATGATCTTAATTGACTGATGTTCTTTGGGGGAGGCATCTCCATGATTGCTCGAACTTTAGCAGGATCTACTTCAATTCCCTTTTCTAAAACAATATATCCTAGCAGCTTTCCGGATGTGACCCAAAAAACACATTTCTTAGGGTTTAGGCAAACTTTGAATTTCTCCAATCTGGTAAATATTTTTGATAGTATCTCCAAGTGTCCTTCTCTGGTGTGTGATTTTGCCAATATGTCATCTAGATAATCTTCCATGAATGTGTGCATCATGTCGTGAAAGATCGTAGTCATAGCTCTTTGATAAGTAGCTCCAGCATTCTTTAAGCCGAAAGGCATGACATTCCAACAATATGTTCCCCACGGGCAAGTGAAAGCTATTTTAGCTTGGTCTTCTGGTGCAATCTTGATTTGGTTGTAACCAGAGAAACCATCCATTAATGAGTACATGGCATGACCAGCTATTAAATCAACTATAGTGTCAATACTTGGAAGCAGAAAGTCATCCTTTGGGAAAGCTTTGTTAAGATCTCTGAAATCAGTGCATACTCTTACACCTTTGTCTGGTTTTGCTACAATATTGGAGATCCATTCTGCATAGGCAATTGATCTTATAAAACCCGCATCTAGGAGCTTCTTGAGTTCTTCTTTAACCAATAGTGCAACATGAGGATTCATCTTTCTGAGTTTTTGTTTTACTGGTTTGGCTCCTGGTTTGATAGATAAATGATGCATTATGAGATCAGGATCGAGACCTGGCATGTCTGCATATGACCATGCAAAATTGACTTGATTTTCCTTGAGAAATTTCATGAACTCTGGAATTTCTTTATCTGTCATTGATTCAGCTAGCTGCAGAATCCTTGGATTATCTGTAGTTGCAATGTTGATTTCCTTTGTAGGCTCAGTCAAGATGGATGATCACTCATGATAGTGCTCCAGGAGAGTGTCAAGATTCCCATCAGGTGGTGCCTCAAAAAGGTTTTCACCATCTGATACACTCTTTATTTTATCTTTTGCTTGATCTAGTACTGCTAGATTCTGGTTTTCACCACTAGATCGTTTTTCTTTATTTTTATTTTTGCAGCTAGGAGACTTGACACTCTCCTGGTTAAAGACTTCATACCGAAAATCGCTAGTGGAACCATTATTTACATTGTCTGCGGAAAGGAAATTTATGATAGCTTCATCATTTGGAAAAATAGGTATGTAAATAGGTTCGGTTAGATCCCAGTCAATGAGATCAGGATGGATTAATGGTAGCACGTCATCTGGTCATGTGAAATCAGCGATGGTTAGGGTCAAGACAGAGTTATCGGTAGGATCTGAGGTATGAGGTAGGTCAAGGATCGTACTATTCTCCTGATAGTCTTGTTCGTTAAAATTCGACTCAGTATCACTAGACTCATAGTTGCTTTGTGGTTTAGATTCTTGTGGTTGGGACCCTGAACCTTCTCCTTTGATTAAAGCAGGCATATACTTGTGTATGACATCTACCTCTTTGTGTCTCCAAAATTTGTCATCATGGATGGTATCCCATTCATATTCAGTAGAATCTGTGTCAGAGTTATTTTCTATGCAATTCAGGATTGATGCCAAACATGTCTCTTTCGTATCGGAACCTTCTTACAGTGTAAAAACATTACCTTGTGATTGTTTAGATTGGGTAGCATCATAGCCTATTCCAGTTTTATCATATGCAGCAAGCCCTGGGAGATGGATAGGCTCAACTACGCCTTCTTTTCTTTTTCCAAGAGGACCATTGTCATATCCCATCTTTTGCATGATGGAATATCCTTTCCCATATTGATCTGTTGGTAAGGTGACATTTAGAACTGCTTCCTCTTCATCCTTATAGAGCCAATCTAGAATTGTTGTATCCTCAGGATCTCCCATGGGAAACTTTTCTTTGATAAACTGTCCATTGAACTTGGTAGTGGGCTCTGTTTGTACTTGTGCTAATGTTGATGCTGCTGATATCTGTTGTGGTGTAATAGAAGGTTTTCCATATGATCAAGGAGATGTAGGTAGATTAGCAAGACAAAGGGAATATTCCCCAACTCCACTTTCCTTGAACTGAAGTTTCTTGTCAAAGTTTTTTGTTAATTGACTGATTTGTGTATCATGCTTAGGAGAAGTATTAGCAAGTGCTTCTGGATTATTTGGAACCAAAGTATCCTGATGAGCTTTGACATTAGCACAAGTTTGGGTGTTTGAATTATTAGCTGGTATAGTGATTTCCTATCTGTCATATGGAAACTTAAGACATTGATGGTAAGTGGACGGAACAGCTTGCATTTCATGGATCCAAGGACGACCCAACAAGATGTTGTATGCAAGATCTCGATCTAAAACTTGACAAAAGGTATTTTTGATAATAGGTCCCACTCTGATGGGTAGCATGATTAGACCTTTAGACGTTCTTTCTTCATCATCATAGGCTTTAATGGTAATCTTCCTTCTAGGATCAATGGAGTCTTCGACAAATCCTAATGCTTGAACCACCTTCAAGGTACATATATTTAGACCAGCCCCTCCATCTATTAGAACACTTTTAACATGGAATTTATGGATCATGACCTCTAAGTATAATGATGAATTATGGGGATGAGTCAGGGAAACATCATCTTTGTCTGAGAATGAAAGGCATGTGGGTGAGGACAAATGTCCTACCATGGCTTGAAATCGGTTCACATCCAAATATGTGGAGACAGTCGTCTCAAAAAGGGCTTTTTCTAAAATTTCCTTGTGTGCAGGGGAAATCTTCAGGAGTTCTAAAATGGAGATTTGAGCCAGAGTTTTTCGAAGTTGGTTAACTAAGTCATATTGATGTTGAGGGAAGGTCTCAGTAGATTTTGAAGAGGTACCCTTCAAGACAACTTTAGTTTGGGCTCTCGTTGTGACATTCACTTGTTCATTGTCCACTTTCTCTTTGATTTTTATAACATTGACTCGCTCATCATCTGTATAGAGGTGACGGATTACATTGTCATCAATTTGGTTCACATTTTTGTCCGAAAATTCTCCCTTTTGATAATTTGGTAGAGGATTTCGAAATGCTTGGTGATCTTCGTTGGATTTCTGTTGTCCTTCTACTATGATAATGCCCTTGTCAATTAGATATTGAATAGCATGTTTCAAACCTTGACAGTTGTTTGTGTGATGACCTCTGCACCTATGGTAGTCACAAAAATGGGCCTCATTCCATGATGGAGGTTTTACACTAGGTTCATAATTGCGTTGCGGTGGTAACATAAGGACATTCTTTTCCATAACCTCTTTGAAAGCCGATTCTAAGGATTGTCCTAGTGGAGTGAAAGTTCTTCTATTGGAGAAAAATGGAAAGCGTTGTGGTTTCATGTTTGAGGTATTCCCTAAAGTGTTGTTGTTGTTTCCCCGGTAGTTTTGGTTGTTGGCAGTCCCCTGATTGTTGTTCATTAAAGGGGGATGATTGTTTCCTAGATTCACGACTGAATTGACATTGTTGTAATTATTGTTACAAAGAGTGCTTAGGACAAATGGCCTAGTCGTGATATGATTTGCATCTACAACACCATCGTTCACAATGTTTTTGTTGCAGGTCCAAAATTTAGACTTGTCTTGATTGTTGTAATGGTTAGATGAGCTAGGGTTGTCCCTATCAAGTTTTATTGTCCCTCTTTTGACCAAAGCACTTTCGATGGTGATGGCATCCTCAATCAATTTCTCAAAGGAAGGTGGACAATGTAGATTTAAGCGATAACTCATTTATGAGTTGAGGCTATTGATGAAAGTAACCATTTTCTCCTTTTCAGGAATAGGTCGTGGGTACCTAGTGAACATTCTCCTCCATCTTTGAAGAAAGGTAGTGAAAGATTCACCGGGTTTTTGCGCAACTTTGCAAAGATCAATCATGGTGATCTGGTGTTGGATGTTGTAGGCGTATTGTGTTATGAACAAATTGATCAATTCCTTAAATGTTCGAACAGAAGGTGTAATCTTAGATAACCATTCCATAGAGTTGACTCCAAGGCTTCGAGGAAATAATCACAATAAATATGTATCCTCGTGGGCAAATTCCAATGTCATGTTTTGAAAGTCTCTAACATGGTCAACTGGGTCTGATTTCCCATTATAACGATCAAATTTGGGAGTTTCATAGTGTTTAGGAAATGGAATCATGTTGAAATTTCTATCAAAAGGATAAGGACATATGTCATCCAAAGTGTATTTCTTGGTTGTGGTTCCTCCTCGTAATTCTTTGAGTGTTCCCTGCATTTCTCTAAACTCTTTTTCTAAGGAGGCGAATTTAGATAGGGATGGCTCTTCTTCTGTGGTTTTTAATTTCTCAGTATCAAAGTCTTTAGGAAATTTAGCTCCTTGATCTACTAAGAAAAGAAAGTACTTCTCTTTGTCACGTTGTATAATCTGTTCAAGGATTTTAAGAAACTTGGGATTTTGTTCCGCTTCTTTAAGTTGAAGTTCTTCCTCTTGCTCATCATCACTATCTACGGGAGTTGTGTTCAAGTTTTTGTTCTTAAGTAACGAATTTTCCTCTCTATCAACCATATTGTTGTCACTGAAAAGGGGATTGCGACTCACACTAAAAAGAGGACTATCACGTTCACCTTCTTCTTGAATGTTGTGTGTGGAAGTTTCTTGTTGAGATGTTTCTCCTGGCTTGTGTTGAGATCTTGTAAAAACAGGCATATGTAAGAAATCCTCGGATATGATCAAAGGTCACTGAAGGATTTGATTAGGACATGTTGAATATTCAATTGAAGGTTGTGGTATATTCTCAAACTCAAGAGGTTGATTAAGATTATGATGTTGAGACAATGCTAATCTTTGATAATAAGCTTGGGTAGCCAAAGGTTCTACAACATAATTGTCAGTGAATCCCCTAATGTAGTCTTGGTATCTATGGAGGAATGTGCGATAATGAAGCAAGACATCTCGACTCTTATACATGAATTCTCTGTGATCTAAAGTATTTTTGTAACTTAAGTTTGTTTTGGGCTTCTTGATCCTATTGAAAACTAATTTCTTGGTGAACTTGGTTGATTTCCACTTTCTCAACATGGGAGTAAAATCTCAGAATTTTGGGTCTATGACAGAAACCTAAAAGCGCTATTCTATTTCCTAAATGCACTACAAGAAAAGGTAAATGCGCTGGAGAAAGAGTCAAATGCGCTTCAGAATACCTTAGATGCGCAGAAACAGAGCACATATGCGTAGCAGAATACCCTAAATGCACCGAACAGAACACAGATGTGGCAGAACAGAGTTTAAATGTGCTACAGTTTTCCCTAGATGTGCTAAAACAATTTTCTAGAGACAGTTTTGACTAGTTTCAGCTGAAATTTTTCATGTTGGTTTTTGGATGATCCTTTATCTGAATTAATATTTTTGAAAGCACAGCAAATAGTCTGATTTAAGTTGATTTGTAACCAAGCATAGAATAAGACAAGCACAACCTAGGTTAGGCCAGGACAATATCTGCGAGACTCCACGTGGGTTTCCCCAACTGCATATCAGTAGTGTGTGAATCCAGAAGCTTGGCTGCATGGGCTCCCCCTTACAGTGCATTCTCTTCTCAGGCCAACCAAGCTTCCAACCCCCATGAAACTCCCATGGCGAGCTGATCACCTCTACTATTGACTGCAAAAGTGTGGAAGGCTTCACACTGACCAGTGCTGGACTAGCAGATAGAAGGTTTTTGGCTTTCTAAACAATGGTTTTTAGTTCGGGACCCCCGTTCGAGTGGCCATACATGGGGCAAGAGATTAATCACCATTAAGGTGGCACTCCAGCCTGAAGAGGTTAAGCTCAACAGGGTTTAAGGGAGTACTACTCCGTCCGTATGACACATCCGCACAAGCAACCTTAGGTTTTCCCTTAAGATTTACATTTATATACCAGTCGGGGGTAGCTTGGCCTTAGCTTCGTTCCGGTTTGAGTCGTCCCTTAAGGTGAGTACTTTTTCCCTTAAGGCAGGCCCAATTTCTAGAGTCAATAACCATTTCTCTTGCACCCAGGATCACACAAGTGTGCAAGGGGAGAGGATACTTCGATTATCAAATCAAGGTTACACAGGGAAAAGTGGGCCTGATTTTCTGATCACCTAGTTTGCACAGGGTGAGAGCATAATCACCTACCACTTTCAAGCACAGTCAAGAAGAGTAGACAAGTTCATTTTAAATGCACCAAAATCAAAAGTGATTTATTCTAAGTGAAGATTTTGCTTCACAACAGACATGGGGTTCATTTTAACTACATGATAAAGGTGTGGTGGCTACCCTAGATTGATTCTTTTTAAAACCCAGCAAGAAAAATGAAAGAAATTTTGTCTGCGAAAGGCGTCAGACTCAGAATCTCGGTTACAATTTAGATGTGAAACTCTGTCCCCTAGATGCGCAGAATCAGAGACCAGATGCGCAACTTTGTTACCTAAATGCGCTAAAACAGAATACAAATGCGCTGCTCTATTACCCAGATGAGCGAAAACAAAACCTATATGCGTTATTCTAAATGCAAAGAATGTTTTTTAGATTTTCTGAAACAACTTTAAATGCGCTAAAGAAAGTCCTATATGCACTAACTAAACCCCTATATGTGCTGCAGAAAGTGATGGATGCACTACTCTGTTTCCTGGATGCACCGCAGAAATGCCCAGATGCGCCGAAATAGTCTTCAAATGCGTCGAAATACCTACAAAAATAAAATTTTCAGAATCTTCTCGATGCGCTGCCGAATGCCAGAAAACCTGTGAGGAAAACCTACAAGAAAACCTGCAAGAAAGAAGTCTAAAATAGGGGCATAGGCCCCACGGTAGGTGCCATTTAATGTGTGATTGAAAAATAAGTGTTTAAATGAATTAACAATAACTATTTAAACACACCAATAGAACATTATAATAAAACAGAATATAAAAGGAGTAAAGAAGTGCAAACTCTATTCTGCTTCCATTGTCGTCCTATTGTCCTCTATCTTTAGTGTTTTTATTGATTCCAGCTTTGTGTTCTCAGATTGTAGGCTAGGCTCAACAAACTGTCTTCCTAAAGAATGAGATTTTGCTATGATGTAGATGCAAGATTAAGCTATGATGAGGATTTGAAATAATAAACTTGAAATAAATATGATGCTAGGAGATTAAAATGTTAAATGAACTAAATGCATAAACTCTAATTAATTGCCTATTACCAATGCTTGGATTCACACAGGTATTTATAGAGTTTTTCAAATGATTTTGATTGGCTGTCTTGATTAACGGTTGTGATAATTCCTGGCAGATCGAATGGCTAAAGAAGGATGAAACTAAAGAGAAAATAGAAGAAACCTAAAAACAAGATTTTTCCATTTTATTATGAAAGAGGAAAAAGAAGAGAAGATAAGAAATCATCTTTCTTAAAAAGAATAAAAGAAAGATTTAAAGCTGATAAATAATTAATTAAAAAAATCAATTATTTATTTGTGGAGGACATTCAACTTTTCTTAATTAAATAAAATATTTAATTAAGCTTTTAAAAGCAGAAGAAAGCTTGTGATAAGAAAAGAGCTTTAATCATGTTTTATTGAAAAAAGCAGAATATCTCATAATTAAATAAAATATTTAATTATGATATGAGAAGATTGCACAATTAGGTTAAAATACCTAATTTGAAGAAAAGCATAAGATATTTTAATTAAATAAGATCTATTTAATTAAATCACTTTTATGAAATTAATTAAATGAAACATTTAATTAATTAGATGAAGAATTTTAAAAATAGAAGAAAGAGAAATATTTAAATTTAATTAAATCAAAAGATTTAATTTAAATTCAAACAGTGATAATTAATTTAAATAAATAGAATGTATTTATTTAAATAATTAAGTGGACATATGAAAATAATTAAATAAAATAAATTTATTTAATTATGGAAGAGAAATAAGATGAATAAACAATATAATTAAATTAATTAAATTTAATCATATGTAGAGGACTTTAGAAAAATTAATTAAATAATAAATATTTAATTAATTGCCAGGATTATAGACATGACCATTTTTATGCGTATACAGAGTGAACTAGCTAGATTCTTTGACCCTTGCTTTCTCCTTTTAGGTAAAAAACCCTAGAAGTGCTAGAAAGTCCTTGAGAGCCAAAAATGTACGGTTCAATACTTTCAAGTAAAGTATCAAAAGAAGGGTGGGTAATGGAAGGAAGATTATATTTTTGGATGATGCACGAGGAAAGGGGCCCTATTCTACCATTTTTCATTTAGTTGAATCATATTGAAAGAAGGAGCTTATAAGGATTAATGGAATTTTATTATATGATTATGTGGATTGGGGAGGTGATTCCCAAAAGTGGAAAAAAATTGCGATCATTTCACTAGGTTGAGGGTCTTAAGGGGTGGCAACTAGCTTGATCATATTGGCCCCTCTTCTCTCTTAGATACTCTAATTGGATATTACCTTCCCTTCTACCATAATTGTGAAGATTATTGGATTTGGAGTGACAACCCTTTAGGGATTTTCTCCATCAAATCTTCCTACACTAAGTTGGAGCAACCTTCTCTCCCTCCTCAAAAATTTTATTGGAACTAATTATGGAATACCAAACTCATCCAAAAAATTAATTTCTTTTGGTGGTTTTTTGCACATGAAAGTATATTCACAATTGGAATTCTTAATGGAAGAGGATTCTAGTTTGTTAATTGACATTGTAGTCAATAAAAATGGATGCTCCCCACCTTTGAAGCATAAACACGAGAATAGGCTTCCTATTGCACACTTGCTACACTCAAGGACACCTTAGAGATCTCAATCCAATGGAGAGAGAGATCTGACAATAGAGTATCCTATGATATGTTTTCAGATTACAAGAGGGGTTCACCACCAAGTTTAAACTTGGAAAGACAATGCAATGAAGGATGAAATGAAAAACCCTAGTTTGATGCAATGCTTCAATGAATGACCTATAAATGACCATGAAACAAAAAAAACATATACACAACTAAAAGTGTGCACCTGGAATCTAAAGAGAGATGAAATGGGGCTCTGAAATCCTGAAATTGCTACTTTTTAGGCCTGGTGGGACTCATTCGCCATTCTGGGAGAATTTGTCCCAGATCAAGGTTTCTGTATAGGAATAGGTTTCTCAGAAAAGGGTATCCGAAACTACAAAAATATCAAAATTAACCCAAAATGGGACTCATTTGCCAATCTTAGCGTATGAGTCCACTTAGGGGTTTCTGAAACTTGAAGGTCTGAATCGAGTTTCTAATGTTTTCTCTTCCTATTCCTCTATGATTTCAGATCTAAAACTACCGATTTCGGGCCTATGGGTGAATTTTTGTGAAGATTATGACCTAGAAATTGGGGAGACAATTCCAACAAGCTTGTAACCTATTCTTCAATGATCTCCAATCCTTCAAAGCACCTAGATCCACAATCACACAAAGAAAGAGAACAAAAGTGTGCATTGTTAGGGAATGGGGGTTTGCCTTGGTCAAACCCATTTTAGGTAATTAAAACAAATGATAAAATAAGATAATGAAGCATGAACATGAAACAAAGCAATGAGAACCTTGCCATGATGATGGATATTGAATTGCTACAACAATTGATGCAGTATTTTTCCCTTGAATGCCTTAGAAAGGATCTTGAAAACTATCTTGATGACCTTGTGAAGACTTGGAGTGCTTAACTCTTGAATTCCTGACTTAATAACATAAATGGATGATGTTTCTTGTTATTCTTATGTAAAATGAGGATTTGAAGGCTTTCTTATATAGGAAATCCACTCACATGACCGTTTATTGGATCCCTAAGGTAGACATGGAAGAAATTTGAATTAAAAAATCCACTTTTCCTACTCAAAGCCTTAAAAAATGGCCAAATGGGACTCATTCACCATCCTGGGATAATGAGTCCCACTTGGATGAGAATCATTCGCTCAAGGTGGAGAATGGGTCCCATAGGGGCTATTTTTCATGCTAAAGTGTTGGGAAGTGAATAATTTAAGCTTATATGTTGGTATTGTGGGGTTTTTTATCAGAATATTCCTAGGTATGCACAATATGGGGTCATAAGGGCCTACTAATTATGATATAAAGGTCATAAATGCAATAGGGACCAAAATTCAATTTAAAAGTGTAGATAAATACATTTTACAACACTAAATTAAGGAAAAAATGAGTTTTTTTAGCTTAGAAGGGTCCTAAATCCCATGTGAATGTGTAGAACACATTACAACACTAGATTAAGTCCACTTATCTTACAAGCCTATGAATTTTAAAGTGAAAGTGTAGATAAATACATTTTTATAACATTAAATTAGGGCATAGTTAAGTTAATTTAGCTTAAAAAGGGGCCCAAGACCTAGTGTGGATATGTAAAACACCTCACAACACTGGACCAAGGCGACATTAATTCCAATTTATCATTAATTATTCCCAAATCAAGCAAGGAAAAGGAATACTTTTTTGGTGACTCTAGACATTCTCTTTGTTTTGAAGAGGTTGAAAGTATCATCCATCTATTATTTCATTTCCCTTTTTCTAGATAGTTATAGACTCATTTATTACATGTTTTGTTGACTGATTGAGTGTTTCCTTACTCCCTTGGGGACTTTATTGAACAATGGAATAACTGCCCCTTTTTCTACCCAGTTATTGTGGAACTATAGAAGAAAATTCATTTGTTTGTTTCATGAAACCTATGGATCAAAAGAAATAATAGGATCTTTAGAGATTAATAGAGAATTAGAATGGAGGTTTTCTTGAGAATTAAACTAAAAAAAGAATAATATAAATGTAAAAAAAATTGGATTCTTTAAACTATGCTTGACTATAGGGACTTTAGAATAAAAAAAAACTAGGTAATTAAAAATATCTAACAAGAATTAATTGGGCCAAGATTTTAAGTTATAGAAGAATGAGAATCTAGACCCCTCCTAGTGATGGTTAGATCAAGATTAATTTTGATGGTTGTTCAAAAGGTAACTAGGGGGAAGTTGTTACAAGTGGTCTTATAAGAGACCACAAGGGCATTTTTATTGAAGGTTATGCTAAATTTTAGGGGACTACTACTATTAAATGAGGCAAATGATATTTTTGTTTGGTGGGGTCTAAAGAGGGTAAAGGAAAGGGGATTTGAAAAATAAGTTATTAAGGAAGTTGTTGATGGACAGTGGATGATTAAGAATCTATTAAAATACTCAAAAAGGACGATCAAGAGCCTCGGTCAGTCTATATTATTGCACAAGTACAAAGAAGGGATTAGAGAATATGATTCTACTTCTAGTGTGGGGCTATCCTCTTTGCAATGGGAAAGTTGGAAGTATGAGTATGTTCCTAAAATAATAAAAGATACTAGTTCTGAAGTGAAGGTGTGAATAAAGAAAACAAGGATCAATAATGATTATACTCAATTTGGTTCCAATGGCCATGGTTGCTATTTTTGGTTGTTGGATTCTCACCGTTGGTATTTGTATTCTATCCAGAAATATGGATTTAAATGCTAAAGATAAGATGAAAATAATGGGTCTAGGTTTGATATCCAAAAGGTTGGATTTTCCTAAACTAATTAAAGGAAAATATTATAGCACATTTTTGATATTACAATAATCACCTACTTGTGAAATAACTCTAGAGTTGGTTGGTGTTGTTTTCATGTGACAAAGGATAAAAGTAATATCATGAAATTAAGTGATGAATGTAAGAAAGCTTATGTCATTAAAGCTTTATGGACTAGTAAAAGGGAGGCCCATCTAATGATTAATAAGAATTTTCTTTTCTATCTCATTATTTCTCCAAGTCTGAATGAAATTTTAACAAAATAACTTTTATGATTTTTGACATGTCTACCTTAATTTTTACATGTGCTTTGGGTCTAATCCTCAAATCACTCAGATTAAACATAAGATTCAATTCAAAAGGAACTCTATAGGTCTCATCATAAAAGACATGTGCAGAGATTTCCCAAAGGCATGTTTAACTAGTTTGGCTCAATCTTTGAAATATATTTTATCTTATTTTTTTTATATATTTACCAAATTCAACTTTAGTTGCTTTCCTTTTCTGTCTAATAGCTGCTTGTGGGGTGAAGTTATTGTATTTAGAAATCCTTTGTGAAGGTGGAGGAATGGATTTGGATTGAATATGGATGGGCCAAATAAGTGATTTGAAACCTTATCTTGTGTTCCCATCAAACTAAATTTCAAACTTTGGAGGTTATTCAAGGAAGCTAGAATGATGTCCTTCATCTAGGTGATGAAGGGCTTCAATGATGATCTTACATGAAAAAATTTCAACTCAAAGGGAGGGCAAGGTGACTATTGGAAGTATCAGCTTTGAGGTGACTCACAGACTTATTGTTGAGATGACAAGGCTAGAATGTAATGTAATTAAAGTGGCAACGGTGAGTAATGGGAAGTACCACTATTTCAATTGTTGCTTCCTTGACAAGGATGAGAAGCTAAGGAGATTTCAAAATGGCTATGATAGAGAAATTTTCATCTCCATTTGGTCTAGTGAGTTTACACATTATGAAATATTTCTCTCTTCAAGGAAGATATACAACTACCATGGTTATCACTTTCCTTTTTTTAATCATATAAGGAATAATGAAAAATTAATATCCCATTATTTTTATATCTTCTCTACACCAATACAAGGCTAAAGGGGACTCCACCCACTACACTGGGGCCTAATTCTAAGACTCTATAATCATGTTTTTTCCATAAGCCATTAACCATGTCCAACCAAGAATGTTAAGCCCCTATAAATTAAGCCTTTCAAGGATAAGCCCCATTTGATTCAACATAACCCTAACCATGGAAAGAAGCCAAAATATGTTATCTCATTTAGTGTTGTTTCTCAAAATACTCTTATAGAGGAAAATAAATCTATCCCTCCCTCTCAAAAAAGAAAATTCTTGGAAAACCTGACTAGTTCAAAATGAAAGTGCCTTGACCCTAATAAAAATATGACAATTGAGAGTGTTACAATTTAAATTTTGGATGAGGGATATGTGGGTCAATTGGGTGATTTGAGTAGTGGTAAAGGTGAGAGAAGGTTGACCAAATTAGCTAAAGTGGTGAGTCATAACAAAAAATAGGAAACTAAAGGGAAAAAGTTCAATTTTGAAGAGGAGGGTGATGAGTCTTTAGACAAAGAGTATTTCCCTATGTCGAAAGAGGAGAACATTGATATGAACCAAAAATAACTAGAAGTGGTGATTGAGAATGAGTCCCATGAATATAAAATTTGTGAGGATGTGAAGGTAGAAGTGGAAAAAAAGTGATCAAGAGGAGGGAAATTATAATTATAGGATTGACTTAAACATCACCATTGAGGAACAAGGGGAAGGTTTAGACCTAAAACAAAAGGAGGATAATATTAATAAACATAAGTTTATAGTAAGCTCAAAAGAGGAGGGGGATCTGGGGAGCAATACTCTCCAACTTTTTAAGAACTAGATTGATAATATGTAGCGAAGGTTTGACTAAATGGAATCAAACTGTGGACACAGAAAAAGTATCCCTTTTTGGTTGCTTGATTTGAGGATTAATTAATGATAATTTGGACTTAATGAGGCCTTGATTTAATGGTGTGAGGTTTTTTACACATCCACACTAGGTCTTGGACCCTTGCAAACTGAATAAAATGCATTTATTGCTGTCTTGTAAAGGTATTATAAAGTGTTGAAAAAGACTTTCACACTTCTCTAGACCTAATGAACCCATTTTCCCTTAATTCAAAAATATAAAATATATTTAATGGAATTTGCATCTTAGGTCTACATCATACAACATAGAAAACATAAAAATCACTCAAAAATTTCTAAAAATTCTGAAAAAAATGCCTATAGGGACTCATTCACTAGCTTGGGCGAATTAGTCCTTTTTAACCCCTGAAACTGCCATTTACAGAATTGAAAACCGTATTTTTAAGCTTTTGTTTGCTTCCCCTACCTATCTTTATCAGTGGGTTGAGTTTCTGTAACATGCATTTCATAAAATCTAGCTTAATTTGGCTCATTTCATGCATTGCTTAATTTTAAATTTGCATTCTCATATTGTTACATCACACAATTAGTCAATTGTCATCCTTAAAATCTAAAAACTTGCATTCATCTTTTTCATGTTTTCTTTATCATGGTTACATTTCAAGATTGTAGAATAATCATTACATCATGTTTTCATTACAAAACTCTATAGTTATCATACTTCATGTTCTATTTTTAGATCTTCTTGTCTGTTGTAAGAAATTTTTGTTAATTCCATATGAATATGAGGTCCTTTCCCCTCTCTTTTTTATCATCATCAATACCTCTCCTAGTTTCCTTTCTATGGGTGAGGTTTGTCTAGTGAAAGAAACCTCAGATAATCATAACAATCAAATTTGTTCTTCTCCTATTAACTCTCACACTTGTGAAGAAGATATTATAGTGATAGAAGAACCAATTGATGAAAGTTTTGACAACCCAAGTTGGTTCTCTCCTCTTACCTCTCCTATTAGACAAACCTTTCCTAAAAAAGAGGACACCATAAGAAGTAACCATGATGATCACACAACAGAACAAGAAGATTAGACCATAGAAACATTTCTAGACATTTCCTTACCTTGTATGATCCATAATCATGATAATCAAACTTGTTCTTCTTCTAATATTCCTCCCCTATGCAAAGAGGATAGGTTGGTGTTAGAAGATGCACCTATTAAGAATCATGAGAACATTGATCCTCCCTTCCCTAATGCTCCTACCATTAGGAATAATCTATTTGAAAATCATAGTGGTCCTTCTTTTGCTGCCTCCACCACTTGTAATGAAGCTACTTCATAAATTTCAACCTTGGATGAACATATTACAAGCTCTCCTATAAGGGTAGATAATATGGAACAAAAGAATGAGACCTTAGAGAAACATGAAAATCACATAGAGTCTTCCCCTAATCTCCTCACTATTGATGAACACAAAAATCCAACCATTAATCATTCCCCTAATTGCGATGCACTCATTTTAGTAGAACCAATCCATGAAGGTCAAGCACATTTGATTCATAGTTCTCCTAAAAAGTGTACTTCTATGGAGAATATCAGGGTGATAGCAAATGATAACAATACTAATCTGTCTTCCTTAGATAACAAGGTGATTCTCGACTTCCCTTTATTAGAGATACATCAAACCAAAACTGCTAAGGTTTTGAATGCACAAGTGTCTGTTAGATCCCCCTTGATCACTAGACCTCATACATACCCCGTGGGACATCCTAAGAACCCTCTAATTCTCTACCCACCTTCACACAAACAAAAAACTCAAAATCAATCTAAACTTATCCTTTATCCCCCTTCAAACAAACCTAAAACCCTAAACCAATCTGAACTTGTCCTTTACTCGCTTATGAACAATGTTTTACAATGCTCAACTAAGTCATAATGATTTTTCTCATACATATAATACTTGAAACAACCATCACTACCACAACCAAACCCAACCTCATTACCTTTGCCAAATTCTATACTACCTAGTGCTCCTCGATTAAGGGAGTATTATCTTGTTAAGCAACTTGAGAGCACTCCCACAAAGATATCCCTATGGTATTTACTTCAAAATTCCCCTACCTATCAGACTATTCTTCAAACAGCCTTACAACAAGTTCATATCCCTTCTAATGTGCAACCAACTGATATAGTAGCCATAATCCAAGGAATAAACAATGACATCATTTTCCACAAAAGTGAACTCCCCTCTTTGGAAGTGAAAAAGAAAAATGATCCTTTCATAATCATATCTCAATACAAAGAAATAGGGATAAAGAGAACTCTTGTAGATACTGGTTCTACCCTTAATGTGTGTAGTATGAGCCTTTTGGATAGGCTTGGAATTGATCAATTGAATATTCAACCTGATTCTTTATCCATTAAGGGATTTTACAATGTTGAAAAGAAATTGCTTTGGGTGATCATTATACCTCTCATAGTTGGAGTGGCCACATTGAATACACCAATCCATGTTATGCCTCATGAACTTTCATGTAATCTTATCTTAGTCAAACTATGGATTCATTCAATGAATGGTGTACCTTCCACTCTTCATCAAAAATTGAAATACATTTGCAACAACAAAGTATACACCCTTGACATCGATCCTGAGCCCTATAATCTCTTACAACTTGAGAAGCACAAATAAAATCCCTTAAACACATCAACATCAACTACATGTGGAACCTGTACAACAACAAAAAATGAACAACACATGAAGCTATTAGATGATGATTGGGGTTCCTTAGATTTCACACCAACACTCATGAGTGAGTACAAGATCATCAACAAAGAATCCAATGAGAGACATGAAAAACCAATCATGTCAACACAACACCTAGAAGACCTTTCAAAAGCATCTACCTCAACCACTTTAGACGAACAACCAAATTACACAAGAAAATTTGATAAAATTTATCATGAAGAAGGTCCACCCAATCCAAAAGCAATGAAGCAACTTTATGTAAAAGGTTATGAACTTATGAAACAACTTGGATATAGTGGAAAGTTATGTGGTGCTAGAGAACAAGGTATATGTAACCCTATCAATCCTATCACACAACAAACAACTCATGGTCTTGGTTATTTTCATTTGATAGAAATCACCAAGCCTTCACTAAACATCAACACCATCACAAACAACTCATCAAAGCCAACCTTAACCATAGTACATCCTAAAATTATTGAAACTAGTGGTTTTGATGGTTATCCTTTGCAAATAAATCCATCTTTTTTAAATGTCAATGTCATCTCACAAAACACTCTTGAATTGAATTCATTATATTTTACACTCTCCTGCCAAGGAGCGAACAAAAACTTGCACTCTACCCAGTCTTGTGTAGGTATGACAACTAATACTAAGAAACATGTATCTTTGTCACAAACTATAGGAACAACTTCAACCATTGATCAAGAGGGTATCTTGTTGAGACTCCTCCAAGATCACTTGATATCTCTCCCTCCATGAACTTGAAAGAAATGCTATTACAAGACTTGATTTTGTGCATATCACAGAGTCCACAATCATTCTAGTAATGAATGTAAGGCTTTAAGTAGTAAAATCCAACATCTTAAAGAGTTTGGTTCTCTCCCTTATGTTGGGGCACCTAATTCCTCTAATCGATATTGATTTTCACTCTACCATGCATGTTATCAATCATTTCAGCTCACTCTTGACTTGCACTAAGTTGGGGCAAGGGGTTAGTTAGTCTTGTCCTTGTATGTCACTTGTTGTTGCCTCTTTTGGCTAGCTGTTAACCTTTCATGAACATAAAGAGCAAGCTTGGGATGTGGATGACATGCCTTATGTTGGCTCGCATGTGACATACTACCTTTTTCATGATGTAGCTTATTAGAAATATATGAATTGGCATGGGGCTTTCTGAATAATCTCTTATGTATGCTTCTACTTTAAAGAAATTTCTCATTGTAATGGTGTTATCAACTGCTTTAAAATGGGGGCATACATCGACACTCACATTTCATTGTGTGATTTTCTTTTTCTTGCAATTTCATCTCTTGGAAACATTAGGTACAATGTTTCCTAAGATAAGACATTGCACTTTTCCTCTCTTGGAAACAAGATGAGACCAGTTGCACTTATCCTCTGTTTGAAACATTAGGAATAATGTTCCTTGAGATGAGACCTTGCACAAACTAAGAAAAATCCCTTTGAACATTACTTACACTATCTTGCATTTACAATGTCTATGAGTGTCAAGCATATGAAGTTTTGCTTACCTCATGGAGCTTGAAGATCATTTTCATTATGGTTCCTTATTAAAATTATTAGGAGGTATAACTTTGGTATGATCGAGTGAGAAGCCCATTCTAAGGCATGAATTTTCCCCATATCCACCTTGTGGATTTCTTACCCTACATACAACTAGAAGTTTTGTGGCCCCAGATTGAGTATAGTTTAGACTTCTCACCCGACGAAAAACCAACATTTTCGTCACCTCAGAGTGATTATGCATTTTTGAACAAACAACCTAGATCTGATCCAGAACATGTTGGACAAATAGTCGAAGCTTGATCCACCTCATTTCTCTTCCTTCTCCATTTATTGATTGTGTATCCTATTTTTCTTCAAATCATTCATCCTTGTGCGTGTCCTTTTGGGGTCATCCCACAATAATGGGTTACACTTTTTGGCCAAACTTGACATTGAAATCAACATTTTTAGAGAAAACTTCACATTATGACACTTATAGTAGGTAAACTATTAGGAATTTGAAAATGATGTAAACTAGTGATTTGTGAGATTTTGTCTGTAGATTTTAAATGTATTTTTTTAATAAAAAATGAAATTAAATTGTAATTTTTTTGCGTCTCCTTTGATAACTAGTTTTAATAGTAAACAACATTTTTAAAAAGTGGTGTCTACTTCGGCTCACATAACATTTTTTCTACAAAGGATAAAATTTTTATTCTTTTGAATTTAAGTTGGTAACACAAGTATCCAGTGCTTTCATTTTGTTTCATAGAGTTTGGTTGAATATTTTTCTTTTAATTAAGTTTTGAAATCAAAACATTTATAATTTAGAAATAGGTGCAGTTCGGCTTGCATAACATTTTTGGTATGTATTGAAATTCATTTTTTCTTTTCTTGTTGGAACAAGGAAATCAATACCTAGTGCATATATATTTTTCAATTTTTTTCCTCAAATTTAATATTTTTCCACAATGATTTTTCATCGAACTTGATTTTTAGTGAAAAACCTATGTATAGTAAAACTAAAAAATAAAATATAAAATGAAAACAAAATATATTAAATTTATAGTTGTTGGAAAGAACGTTTCAATCACTACAATTATCTAGCTTGGTTTATCAAGTTGACTCCATTTTCACCTCCTTCCCAAGCTTCGATAGTCAAAAAAATGCATAAATTTTGAAATCATGGAGGGGAAGTTGAAAAAAGGGGGTTCATTAGAAGGGGGGGGGTTCATTCGAAGGGGGTGTTCATTAGAAGGGTGGTGGTTCATTTGAACACCCTTCATTAGAAGGGATAAAGCATTTCATTTTTTTTATGGGCATTTCTAATTTTTCTTCATTCAAAAAATTGTAACCCACTATTGTGAGTTTACCCTTTGCACTTATGTTGGTTTGACTTAGGATCTTGGATCTTGGGGGATTGTGCAACCTCCTTTGATCTTTTTCATCCTTTGTCACCCACATTAGTATGATTGGACCGCTCTTGAATGTCTACTTTAGTGTGAGTTTGAAGAAGGTTCATCCTCTCACTAAAGTGGGGGCTAGCCATGGACACAAAAAAAAGTATCCCTTTTTGCTTGCTTGATTTGGGGATTAATTAATGATAAATTGGGCTTAATGAGGCCTTGATTTAGCACTGTGTTGTGAGGTTTTTTACACATCCATGCTCGGTCTTGGACCCTTGCAAACTAAATAAAATGCATTTATTGATGTCTTGTAAAGGTGTTGTAAAGTGTTGAAAAAGACTTTCACACTTCACTAGACTTAATTTGAACGTATTTTCCTTGAATTCAACAATATAAAATATATTTAATGAAATTCTCAAATTAATCTAGAAAGCTTGTAAATTAAACTTAATGTTAATCTAGTGTTGTAATGTGTCCTACACATTCACATTAGATGTTGTGCCTTTCTAGGCTGTGTGGGCCTTATTTTAATGGTGTAAAGTGTATTTAATCACACCTTCACATTGAATTTTGTGTCACAAGCCCTAATTTACCTTTACATCATCATTAATAGGCCCCCATGACCCCATATTGTGCATCCTGAGGCTTAAATTGATCAAATAACTGACTAAGTCATCATATAAACCTGATTTCCTTAATTCCTGACATTCCAGCTAGTAGAATGGCCCTTGTGGGACCCATTGGCCATTAGGGGAAAATTAGTCTCATCCAGGTGGGACCCATTCTCCCTTGTTGGTGAATGAGTCCCATTTGAGCCATTTTTGGGGTTTAAGTGGGAAAATTTAGGTTCTAAGTTTAATTTTTCTCCATGTTGGCCTTGAGGATCAAATTAATGAGAAAATTAGGTGGATTGCCTATAAATACAAGTCTCTAAACCTTAAATCATAACCAATTCATTATTCATCCATCATTCATCATTTATCTTCTCTCTCAAGTCAAGCAAGCTAGGGTTTCACCATTTCAATTCATCAAGATAGCTTCCTAAGACATTCAAGGGAAGATTCTTCATCTTTTGCTGCAAAAATTCAAGATCAATCATCACGGAAAGGTATTAACTCCATTAATTTATGCTTCATTACATTCTTTCTTCAGTTTTGTTTAATTACCTAAAAGGGGTTTGACCAAGGCAAACCCCCATGCCCTAACATTCAACATTTCTCCTTCTCTTCTTGTGTGTTTGCAGATTTAGGTACATTGAAGGTTTGAAAATCATTGAATATTAGTTTGAATATTTTTTGAAGACCTCTCCTTGCTTGCAATGCCAAAATATCAACAAAAAGTCATCTTTAGTGCCATAAATCAGACTTTCAGAAGTAGACACCTATTAGGAACCGAAGTGCAGAATGAGGGCTTCTGTTTCCACTTTTGAATTTCCATAAATTCAAAAGTGGACTAATTCACCATTAGTGGTGAATAAGTCCTACTATTGGGCCTGGAAAATGTTTTCTACATTTTTGCATAGCGATTTGTTTGAAACGAGCTCAAGAACAATTTCCCAAATCTGGTAGTAATTCACCCAGAATGGCGAATGAGTCCCTATAGGCCAGATTTTCAGCATCGGCCAAATTTTAAAAGTAATTTCCAATCACCAACAAGTTTCTAGGTGCAGACATTCACTTTAATTCATTTATGTTTACTTTTGTTTACATTTCTAGGTCTTTTTGCTTATCACAATGTGTTTTCAAACACTTCATATTTCTTAGTTTTGCATTCATAATCAATAGTTTTTATCAATTATTTGCATTTATACCATCTCATCTAGGCATATTTAATCCATTTAAAATTAATCTTTGAATGTGTACATTGCATTTTGGCCCCATCTTTCCCCTTTTAGGTGAAAAACCCTAGAAGGGCTGGAAAGCATTCGGGTGCCAAAATCTATATTTACACAAACAATGAAAATGAGATATTGAAAGAAAATATGGTATATCTCAAGAGTGAAATGTGTTGCATTATATCCATCACTCATGGAATTATGAATAGGGACATTTTTGGAAGTATTATAGGACATTCTAAAGTTAAGAATTTGAAACCTGAGAGGGAGAAAAAAATGGATGAAGATACCTCGAGCAAGGATATTGCAGATGATATTGAGAACACTTGGAAGAATGGCCTATGTTTTCTCAAGAAAGAATGGAATCTCATTAATAGTCCTAAGTATTAGTTCTATGTTGGATGCTTTTATTTTTTGTTGTTTCTTGGGTTATTTGGGGTCTATATGCCTATGTATTTGAGGCCTACGTTCCATTTTGGTGTTAATCTCTTTGAAAATTTTCCTCCGGGTTTGGTATTGTTCTCTGGTAGGCTTGTATTCCCTTGTTTCTTCTTGAATTGTTGGGAATATAGGCCTTAGTATTTTTTCTCTTTTTTTTTTTCAGGTTGAGGGCCCTCTGCCTACTTTTCTAATAAAAAAAATTGATGTTGACAAGGATGATGATGATACTTAAATAGTCTATTTTAATTAAGTTGTCAAAAATTTCTATGATAAATTATATATAGGCCTATTTATATAATATCAAAGAGAAATTAAAAGTTAGAAAATAAAAGCTTTAATAATTTATCTAGTGAGTATGAGATAATAATTAATTAAATCACTACTATAGACCTTTTATTTGATGATTATTTATTGTATTTCATATGAAAATCCTACTTAAATAAGTGAATCTATTAACATGACACTAAATTCAATGGTTGGTAGCATTGATATTATGTTTGAGGTAAGCCATTACAATACACTTCTTAGAAAGGAGGAAAATTAAAAAATGTTTTTCAAAGAAATGATAGAGTGTATCTTTGATCTAACCATGTGGAAAGTGTTTCACATGAAAGAAGTCAAGAAATTGAACAACTACAAAATGATAAAAAAATTATCTATCATTTTTTTTATTAAAATAAATTATTTTTGAGTGGACCATAAACCTTGTACATCATATAAAATAATTATTTGATGGGACAAAAATGCTACAACTATAGTCCAACTACTAAACAATATCCAACACAACTACAATCAAGCTCCAAGCACAAAGGAGTACCTAATTATCTAGCCTAAAAAATTATGGACCCTAAAACAATAGAAAATTGGTGGGTGTTATTATAAAGGGGGTTCACCAAAATTATAACAAGTAACTCAATTTTCCACTATTTCACTTAAGAAATGAGACCCAAAAAAATGAGATGACTAACAACCAAAAAGGTGAGTCAAATCAAGGTATGAATCAACAAATTTCTCCTTTATGCAAGGAAAGGGGTATGAGTCAAATAGAACTTTAGGGAGAAAGAGTAAGATCATGAAAAATACTCCAAAGTTCAAGCTATAAAATGCAAATGAAGAACAATAATCAAATCTATTAGAAACAGTAATCAAAAGGCAGATCTGGAAAGGGGAAAACAATGTGTACCTTTCACCAAAAGTCACCTTTTGAAGCTCACTAAGAACTCATTCTCCCTATGGAAAATGGGTTCTAGCTAGGGTTCTTTAAAATTTGTTTTTGGGTTCTCTTTCCCTATGTCTGCACTCCCAAATTCTTGATTTTCATTGTCGGATGGCTGGAAATAAATTCTATCAAGGAGTCTTCGTGAAATAACTTTTCTTCCAATTTTGAGAACTTTTCAACTTTCTTCAATTTTTCTCTTCAAAGTATCTTCAACCTAAAATCTACAATCACACATCAAAGAGAGAAAAATGTTGTTTATTCGGTGAGTGGGGGTTTTCCTTGGTCAGATCCTATTTTGGTAATTAAACATTGAAGTAAAATAGAAAATAATGAAGGAATGATGAATGCAAAACTATATGTAACAACTCACCAAACCTTATTTGAACCTTAGATTTTATATTTGCAACTAGCATGAATTGGCTTGAATGGATGCATATCTTGATCATGAAACTTGTCTTGAAACAATGTTCTTGAATACTTACATATATCTTTAACACTAAATCACCATATTATCTCAAACAACATGCATGGTGTAAGAAACATTTTACATGACAATGGAATCTTGATTGCTACAATAATCTTCAATAATTCTTCCTTTGAATGCCTTGAAATGCACTTGAATGCTCCTAATAATTTTAGAGTGCAACCTAAAGTGTGTGTAGAAATGGATTTAAACCACCAATTGTGAAAAAATATTAAACTTATTGGGTCTAGGTTTGAATTTTACTATCCATTTGTGTATTTGAAAAAATCTAATGCACGTTTTTACTATCATCAAGAAGGAAATTTGATTAGATATTATCCCGCAAAAAGGAATCTAGACATGTATAGTTTATGGTTGTAATGCAATCGAACCATAAATAATTCTAGAAATTTTCCTTCTTTTACACTACCTAAGAGTTCAACTCATCTTAATTTGGCTAAACCACCTTTTATAACACAAGAGAATAATAACCTTCCAAACAAAACTGAATCAAATATCAAAGATGATATGATGACGGATGGTTGGAAAGTTGGAAGAAAAAGAAAAGAACCTTCAAGATCTATTATAGTTCAAAATGATTTTGAGGTGTCTCAAGGCCCCCACCATTCTTCCCCCTGACTTAACTATAAATCTAGAAGTTATGTGCCTTGTATTAGAGAAAATATTTTCAAGTTAGCTGCAAGTAACAATAAACTAAATCCCCAATGAACAATAGAGCACAATGGAAAGCAAGAAACATAAAAATATTGAAACACTATCACCTAGTTTTCAAGCCTCCATTAAATGACCTTCATTGGCCTTCTCCATCTTGCTGGAAATTATATAATTTCCATCAGATTTGAAGTGCAACTATCACCTATGCCTTAGATAAGAAAAACATTGAAGTAATGTGTGCTCAAGTACGCAAAGCTCTCAAGCATGATCTGTGTGAATTGCTGAAAATAAGTCTATGTCTAAAATGACTTAAGAGAGATCCTTTTAAAGAATGCCAAATTGAGAATGGATGGTCAAGATTAAAAGTTTATAAAACCTAAGATCAAAGGCAAGGATTGAATGTGATAAGGAGCATTAGGGTCAGGGAAATATTAGGTCAAAGTTAGGGTAAGATTTGAAATGAAGGGTTGAGATTTAATTGAAAGCAATTCAGTCAATGGTGGAGAAAAGAGGTAGTTGGAAAATCAAATAATAATATAAATTATTTGATTTGTGAAGGAAAGTTGACTTATGATGAATTAAATAATGGTTTAATTCATAAATGTGAATAAGACAAAAGACAATAGCTAATTATTTTAATTATTTACTTGTGGGATGAAAAGTGGGTTAAATGGATAATTTTATTTAATGGAAGGATAAATGGTAATGCTATTAAATAATTAATGGTAATTAGAAGTTTATTTAATTATTGGAGGGAATAAGGATTAATTAGTGATGTATTTAAATGTAATTTATTTATTTAAATAATCATGGAGGAATAATTAGAAATTATGACATTAGGACATAATCAAATGATTTAATTGTGTAAGGATGACATTTGACATAGAAAAATGTAGCTCAGGGGCCTAGGTCATTTATATGTGTCTACATTTTTCCACTCTTTGAGATAATGCAATTTATCGTGTTGTGTCAAAGAAAAAAAGCCAAAAATATGCCCCAATGTGAAAGTAGGGAGAGGAAGAAGGAGGAGGAGGAAGTGGTATGGCCCCTCAAGAGGATATGTGAGGTAAAACAACACGAGTGTGCTCTCAAAATGGATGAGAAGACTAGAGGATGAAGGAATAGAAGAAATGTTAGTGTGAAAGACGTGGATGCTAGGACGAAAAAGGAATACTTTAATATTTTACCACATAACATCATAGGTGTTGCATAATCATCATTGGGAAGTAAAATGTGACAAATGGACAACAAAACACTATGATATGACATAGAAAAAGGTGTGTAAGGTCATCGACTTGTGAAAAATAGATAGTCGCAAACAAGGAATGTCCTAACTCATACTAAGGGCTAATTTTCCCTAGTCTTTTTGTCAAGACACACCAAAGACAACAATCAAGGAAAATCAAGTCATGATACATCATCACACCTCTAAATCCTTCATGGGACATCCTTGAGGTAGCTAGTAACATGACCAAGAGACAAAGCAATAAAAAGATAAGACAAAATAGACCAGAAAAATTAATAGCCATTCAATATGTTTTCCAATATTTGTTTGTCAAAGGTTGATTGCTTGATGGTTTGAAAGTTTGGGGATGCTTGTGTTCAGGAATGACACATCTTGAAAATGCCAATGACTATGTGATGGACCCTGTTGTCAGGAAAGACACGTCCTGAAAAGGAAAATGAAATTTTGATAGGGCCAAATTCTAAGAAGGATGCATCTTAGAGGGGACCATAAATTGGCTAGGTTGACATTGTTTTTGGAAAATTCACTGATGTTTGACTTGATGGTTGTCTAGACTATGTTGTCTGTTGGTTCACAATTTGAATGTTGACGTTCAAATGAATATCTTGTGTCTAAGTGTGACTATGTTTGACTTATTTGATTGACATGATGAACCCTAAAGGACTGACCTAGGTGGCCTTGAGGGCTCATCCACATATGGCCTTTCCTACGTCGTGCACTTAGAGACCTCTTACTTCGACATGACTCTTGACTTTGTTGCAATGACAAAGTGTTGAATCATGATTTTATTTGACAACACCTAAAAGACTGACCTAATGCCTCAGGGGCACATTAGTAGATGGCCTTGCCTATGTCCAGTCGTAGAGGCAACATAGTTCAACAAAGACTAAATTGATAGAATTTCACTTTATTTTTGGGATTTTTGAAATTTATTTGGATGTTTTTTATTTTTGATATTTTTTTTTTGTATTTTTGAAGTTTTGACAAAAAAATTTCTTTTGGAATTTATGATTTTTTTTTCTTTTCTTGAATATTTGATATTTTTGTCTTTTGTTGAATTTTTGATTTTTTTTTGTCTTTTTTTGATTTTTTTATATTTTTTGGGAATATCCTGACCTCCAATGATGAGTGTAGAATCCAATGAAGCCAAGTGTTATAGAAATTTCCCCAAGCCAAGTCTAGGACTAATCATCAGGGATGGGATGAGACGGGGGTTTATTATGGATAACAGATGGAGGAGAAAGGATGTAAGACATCAAACAATTGAAAGTCATGATAAAGATGACCAGGCCTTATGATGGATGATGCGAAGATGATGGAGAGTAAAGGCATTATGATAGATGAGGGTGGAAGAACAGGTAGAGTGATAGTAGATGACAGGAAGAGACTAACTACACATGGTGCCTGTTTGCTAGGTTTTCACCATTGTACTTATCCAAAGAGCCACCAAAGTGGTGTTCACTACTGGATGGATTATTTCTCTTTACTATTTTCATGATTTTTTGATTTTTTATATTGTCACCAAATGTCTACTTTCCAGGTTTTCATCAAGGTAACAATTTTTATTTTTTTTACTTTTATGGTTAAAACAAGATTTTTGGAAGCTAAGTGTAGAACCGATATGTTGTGAAAATGCCTTGACCTTGTTTGGATGACCATGTTGGATAAAAGAACCTGATTTGGATGCAGAATGTAACTAGAAAATATGAAAGATGATAGAAGTGGTGGATGAAAGAGGCTATGGTATGATCCCTAATGTGAACATGACATGGGCCACTAGGCTTCAGACAAAAAGGAGTTTGGGCAACCAATGAGCTAGAGTACATGAAGGGGTCATTGTCAAAGATACATTGAAAAGCATCGCTAATGGACATGGAATGATAAGAGAATATGGAAATATTCAATGGAATGTATGGAATAAGTGAGAGTGACAAAGATTCTTGATCAAAAAAGTCTTTATTTTTCTTGGAATTTTTATTTTGATAGATGCCCCAAGTGGTTTCTAATAAAGAGGCATACTTGGAGATTAGTGCTTTATGATTTTCACTTTCGACTTTTATTTTTGATTCATCCTGTAGCATCATGAAAAAAAATCAGGATTAAAGCAATAGCAATGCAATACTCAAATTGTAAACTAAAGCTAGAAAAAAAAGCACAAATGAAACTATAAACATAAACAAAGAGCAATCTCACCCAGTATCTACATCCTTCCATGAATGGCCTTGATTTTCCTCCATTTCGTTGTGATGGTATTCTTGCCCTTAGATTTTCAGTATGTGTGCAAGTATAGCCTTGATAGATGTGATTATATCAAAATATCAAAGATTAAACAAGTTCTCCCAAAGTCATCAAATTTTGGGAGGACTTGCAATGATGAAAGCTAGGTCAATTTATAGAAAATTGATCATTCAAATGAGAGGTTGAGATCAAAAGATAGACAAACGATTCACATTAAAAGATTCAACATGCATTGAGATAAGTGTTAGTACTGATGTGAGTGATAAAACATAAGAATAGAGATCAAGATTAAATAATGATTTAATCTCTAAAAGAAAGTATTCAAAAATTAGAAGAATAAATATTACATGCAAATATGAGGATTGGGATGGAGGAAATGGTTTGTTCGAATGCAAAAATGAATTGAATTAATTAAATAAAGTTATTTAATTAATAAATGTGTGCATGCAAAAGAATTAAAACAAGATAATTGATCGATTAGGATACAGAGTCTCTTTGTTAAAAACAATCAGATATTAAATCAGGAGATGACTAACTGATTTAAATAGATCTCGAGTCAAGTGGAAATGAATAATTAGATAACTTAAACAATTATCTAAATATAGAAGAGTACGTTCAAAATAGACTTTTATGAATTAAATGATTATTTAATTCAAGATTCGACATTTAGCGATTAATTAAATAAATAATATTTATTTAATTAAGTAAAGAAAAGGTTTAATGAATAATTAAATAATTAAAGTATTTATTTAATTATAGTTGAAAATATGAAAAGCATAAATTAAATCAGAATTTATTTAATTTAAGAAAGAAGATAAAGTTAATTAGTGACGTAATTAAATAACTATGTTTATTTAAATAATAGAAGAATAAATGTTGGGGTTGGGGCCCTAGCTCGGTTGGCTAAATCTTTCCTGTTGCAAGAGGTTGGTCATGAGGTCTAGTCTCCCCCACCCTTGTGGTACCAGAGGGTGTGTCGCACCAGCACCGCCGGTCACGTTAAATTTTTTACCATGCACACTGCAGTTTATAGGGGGTCGTGCTACCTGATTCCTACAGTCTAATAAAAAAATAAAAAATAAAAATAAAAATAGAAGAATAAATGTTAGAATGAATCAATTAAATAATTAAAATTTATTTAATTAATAGATGAGAAAAGACTTTAGAAAGCAATTAAATAATTAACATTATTTAATCACAATCATGAAAATATGAATTATGAAGAAATTGAAGTCGCAGGCATAGACCAAATTTCAGTGTCTACACATCTAATAGCTTTTTGTGTTGACTAGAGGACATTTTTGGACATTCTTGCTCATTTTTTACTTGTATTTTTGATTGGTCCAATAGGTTTTTGTATTGGCTAGAGGACTTTCTTTGATATTATTTTCTTTCATCATGTCTTTTGACATTTGATCTCCTTTTAAAGGCATTTTCATTCTCTATTCTTGAGCTTTTCCTTTGTCCTTTTCCTTGGATATGACTTGTTGATCCATTTCTATGATGTAGATGTATGTGAGTGGAATGGATTAGATGGATGGAGTCATGAAAGTGTTTAGCGGATGACAGGGAGTGATGATGTCATCAATGGAGACTTTGGGACTATCCTTTTTGGTATTGTTCATGTCAAAAAAGGCTTGCACATCCTTTTCAACTTGGAAATATGACTTAGTAGAGGTGACAGTAGGGGGAACATACCCTAACCTAGGACAAGTGGTATATAGGGATGATGTTTGGATATCCTTATTGGGATCAAGTCCAAAATGTGGGTTATCATAGATATCTTGGCCAAACATGGGGTTCTCATGGACATGCAAGCATTACACACAAGCAGATAGGATAAAGGTAGATGTATCATCAGGATCCCAAAAGGTTCAATCCAAGCATGATCATCTATTTGTGTGCCTTCTAAAGTGATCTTGACATCATTATTGGAAGCTTGACCTTTCTCAACAACATTATCATTATTGTTTATTTGTAGCTTGTCCATGCAGTATTCACCACATCCCATATCATGGACTTGGACCTTGGGGTTTGATGTTATGATAGATGAAGTGGATGTTTTAGTCAATGAAGATGGATCAATGTAATGTGATGAATTGGAAGATGAATCCTCATTATTGACAGGAATTTGAATTTAGTAGTCCCTCTCAAACTATTGTAGTATTGAGAGGGATTGAGATCACTAGGAATCATAATTTTGGTGCCTTAAGGAATTGGTGGTATGTGGATGGAACAACCTTCATAGCATGAATCTAGGGTCTATTGAGGAGAAGGTTGTATGGGAGGTCAAGGTCTAAGACTTGAAAAGTGGTATCCATGACTACAAAACCAACTATGATAGGTAGTGTTATGACTCCTTTAGATGACCATTCTTCATCATCATATGCCTTGATGACAATGCTCTTAGTGGTTTCTACACATGCTTTTGAGAATCCCAACATCTTAACAATTTCAAGGTACAAATGTTCAGCCCTCCTCCATCATCTACTAGGACTCGTCTGACTTTGGTTGTAAGGAAAAGTTCTTCAAGGTGCAATGGGTTGTTATGGTTAGACTTTTGTGTAGAGTAGTCGTTGTTGAAAAAGGAGACATCGGGTGAATTAGCCAAGTATCCAACCATGGCTTCAAATTGGTTGACATCCCGAATGGTAGGAATAGAGGTTTCCTTCAAAACCTTATCAAGGATAGATTTCTGTTTAGGTGATAGGCGTAACAACTCAAGGATAGAAATGTGTGTAGTTGTCTTACCTAATTGGTCAACAAGATTATATTGGTCTTTAGACTATGGCTGCTTTGAAGAAGGACCAGATAAAGTAACCTTAGCCCTACAAGTAGTGATGATGCATTCAAGAACCTTTTTAATGGTGATTGTATTGACATAGTCATCAGTGGCACGGAGGTGATCAATTATCTTCAAGTAATCGAAGGCAGTCCTGGCATAATTGTCTTGGTTATCTGTCTTTTGACCCAAACTAGAGGGTTTTCTAAAACCATTGTCTTATAATGGATTGTTGAAGATCGTATGGTCTTGATTAGAAGTTTGTTGTTGTCCTTTGACCCATATGGTACCATTTTCAATTAGGTCTTGGATTATGTTCTTCAATTGATGACATGATGAGGTCTTGTGCCCTTTGATGCGGTGGTAATCACAAAAGGAAATTTTATCCCACCTAGATGGTTTGAATTGTCCTAGGTCATATGGCTTAGCCTCTTGGAGTTGTATGAACTTTGATGGTACTAGCTTCTTCAAGATAGATTCAATTTGTTTTTCTAAAGGAGTGTATTGTCTTCATGGGTATCACCTTGGTTGTCTTGGAGGTCCTCATTCTTGAATGTTTTGCATCACATTGGCTATGTGGTCATTTGGTTTGGGTACTTTAAGAGTCAATGTGTGTCCTATTTTATTCACATCTTTCACGTCTACGACTCCATCATTTGTTACATTCTTATTGCAGGACAAAAAATTTCTTTTGTCATTAGAGGTCTATTGGTTGTGTGTGTTTTTATTTCCATATGTAAGTTCACCTTGGGAAATTAGGACCTTTTCTAGTGTCATGCTTTTGTCAACTAAGTCTGCAAATGTGGCACAACAGTGTACTTGTAAAGGGTGCTTCAACTTTGACTTGAGGTTTCTACAAACATTTCCACTTTTTGTTTTTTAGGAGTCTCTATGGGACATCGACTCGCCATAGTATGCCATCTTTGGAAGAAATTAATAAAGGACCCTCCTTCATCTTGTGTCAAATGGCATAGGGTAGCAATCATGACATCATTTTCAATGTTATAATCACAATTCTCCATTAATTTATTGGCAAGTTCATCCCATGACTTTATAGAACCTTTAGGTATTAGTGCAAACCACTCAAGTGCAAGCCCAGTAAGACTTATAGGAAAGAGTCTCAAAAGGTAAGAGTGATCGTATGCAACATCCACACAAGCAGTGGTGAATTCTCATCTATGTTTGAGAGGATTTCTCTTTACCTTATACTTAGTAAAGGTAGGGATGATATACCCAAGAGGGAAAGGAAGCATGTATATGCTAGTTTCATATGGATAAGGATGTAGATCATGTGATTAGTATGTCCTCTTGTTTGAAACTTGCATCCCTTTCACTTGCTTTTGTAGGGCAGCCAATTGGATAGTCAATGCATATATTATGGGATTGCTAGCAACATTGTTATGAGGTCCCATATTTTTGTTGTGAGGTCCCATATATTTTTTTGGGATGAAACATTGTGCGTATGTGGTGGATTGTGAATGTAGCCATGAGTATGAATGTGTGATGTGTAAGTTGGGATGTGAGAAGTGGTTAATTTATGTTGGGTGTGTTGTCTGTGTATATTTTGGTTGCCAAAAAGGAATACTTGTGTGTAGCCAAATGGTATGTTAAGAGGTTGTGTCATTTTAAATCCTTGTCCTTGTTGAAAAGGATTATAACCATGTGATGTGTTTCTATTTTGACTATGTGGGGAATTCGTGGTTTTTCCTTGCAAGGTGTTTGTACTAATATGAGGACCTTGGGACATGGTGTTTTTGTGTGATTGAGGTCCTTGGATGAGAACCCATCTCACCTTAGGTCTACGAAGGATGCTAGATGTGGATGCCCCTATGACCTGAGATGATGACCCAAAGGGATTAAATGTCAAGCCAAAGGGTTGTGTTGTGAATAATGGTTGTGATGTGGTTTGTGTCATGAGCTATGGCATAGATTATGTTGTAAATATGGATGAAGTGTTGGTAGTTGTGGTATTTGGGCTTTTTTGTCCAATGGGTAGGGAAATTTTAAGTTGTGTAGATTGTCCTTGGCTTGTTTGTGTGTTTTCCTTGGGTGACATTGTTGCATGTAAGGTATTGCCATCAAATCCTTGAGGTAGTTTAAATCCTTCATGTAATAGTTTGGGTAAATATCATTCAGGGTCCAACATGACAATTTTGTCCATAAGAGAGGCTATTTCAGGATTTTGTAAGAAAACCTCTACTTCTATGAACACATTTCCATCTTTGTCCCTAACAAGGAATTGTTCGAAAGGATTTTGCATCTTTGGTTGTTGATAAGATATAGACCCCAAGTTGACATGGTCATGACATTCAAGGTTGGTATTGTTGTGAGGATCATTAGTGGTAGTGTCAAAGTTGAGGGTGCTAGTGTAATTGTAAAGGTCCTCATCATCATGAAAGAGATTGATTGCTCGAAATTTCTTTTGTAATCTAGTTTCAGCCATATAAGACTTGCTCAAAATGAAAGTGGAAGGTATGAGACTAAGGCTATTTTTTTGGATTTTTTTGGTATTTTGAGGATAAATGATGTGTAATGTATGCAACAAGACTAAAAGTGATAATGTTGGATGTTATGAAGTCTAGAATGTATGAATACACTCTTTTAGGTCTAAAATGTTGTGGTATGAAAGATGTAAATGACTAAGAGGTGATGGATACCTATAGTGAGCTTGAAGGCTTAAACACTTTTGAAAGATGTAAGAATAAGATCACTAACTATCCAAGGGTAAACCAATGTCTCAACTAGGATTGTCAAATGGCAATTTTTTCTAGGACAAGTGAAAAGAGTGAAAAGGTGAGCTTCCCAACTAGACTTGTGAGTAGGAAATTATCACCAAAATGGCAAGGGACAAAGTTAAAAAGTGACTTGTTCAAACGACAATCTTTTGTTGAAGCAATGATTTGTGCCAAGGTAAAGATAGTTCCTCTATCGTAAAATCCACAAGGTGTCAAACCTAAAAGTTTGAAAAGGTAACCTAATGTGATGTTGGGATATGCAAGTAATGAGGATGCTAAGGTACCTAAAATGGTGGCCTAATAATGGAAATGATATGGAAGGTGAATTGAGCAAGTTTTTGGTTTTAAATAGGAATCAAAGTAAGAAGTTAGTCTAAAAATGGAGTGCAAAGGTTTGAATCTAATTTTGGTAAGAGTTTGACTTGATTTTGAATCTAATTTTGGCAAGAGTTTGACCTGACTTTGACAGTTTGGTTTTGAAAATGTTGGTTGGTTTAAAGCTGTGAAGTGTTGCAATTGTAAGGTTTGTTTTATTTTTTATTTGAATAAAAACACAAAAAACACAAGCAGACATAATGTGTTTGGAGTTTGATCTTGAAAAGCACTTTGAAAACACTTTGCACAACCTAGGCCTCTCAAGAGATACCACTCGCTAGATGGCCACTAGAATTCCTCTAGCCACTTAAACAAGGTGGACAACTAGAGACTTGGCGGAATTGACTCTCCCTTACACGACACTCATTTGTCGGGCTCACGAAGTCTTAATTCCCCACAAGGAGGAATCATTGTCTCTACACATACTTAGTGAAGACATGAGATAGCTTCAGAACAACCATTCTTGTGCTAGAAAGTGAAAGGAATTTTGGCCACTACGACAAGGTTCTTAGTGAATACTTGGGGACACGGCTCCCCGCATGTGTCCAACAATCCACTTAAGGCTTTAATCACTCTATTAGGGGCTCTTATACCTTTAAAAGAAAAGGTAGGTACCATGTTTCAAGTGACATTGTATGGCAAGGGAAAAGACCACTATGAGGACTTGGCAGTTTAGTCTTATCCTTTTATATACTAGCCCGACTGAAAAACAGATTGGATTCATTCCCTCTTTTGAGGTAGGCCCCTCTAAAGGTAACAAAAGCAAGACAAAGATGTTTTCAGATCACCCAAGATTGCATGAAGCACAAGGAGAGTGCATACACAAACACCTTTGCCTCAAAATCACATGGGGTTCTGTGGACACTGGAAATGGATGCTTCACGCCCTTGTCCACAAAATGGATACAAGGAGAGGGATCCAATTTCACAATATTTACATTCAAGGACACCTTAGAGATCTCAAACCAATGAAGAATGTGAGAGATATGACTATAAGGTATTCTTGGAGATGATTTATACAATAAAGGGGTTCACCACCAAGTGTAAACTTGGAAAACAGGGAATGTTTTAAAACACAATGCGATATGCAAACATATACTAAATGACCAAGAAATGCAAATGAAACAAAGCAGAAAGCTGTAAAACTAAAAGTGTTCACCTAGAAACTTTTCAAGGATAGAATGTAGCTCTGAAATCCTAAATATACTAATTTTTAAGCCTGGTGGGAGTCATTCGCCATTGTGGGCAAATCATTCCCAGTTCAAGAAAGTTGTACAAGAGAAAGTTTTGAGAAAATGGGTATCCGAATATACAAAGATCTCTGAAAAATTCCTACAATGGGACTCATTTTCCACTAATGGAAAATGAGTCTAGTTTTACTTTTTTGGAAATTCAAAATCTAGCTCTACTCTCCTCATTCTGCTCAATCTGTTCCTCCAGGTGTCCGGGTCTGAAACCCTGATTTTTGGGGCTGTGACTTTTTATGTAGATTTTGACCTTTCTAATAGGGAGATGACTTCAACAATTTTTTAACATATTCTTCAATCATCTTCAAGCCCTCAAAGCACCTAGATCTACAATCACACAAATAAAGCGAGGAAATGTTGATTGTTAGGGAGTAGGGGTTTGCCTTGGTCAAACCCCTTTTAGGTAATTAAACCAAATTATGAAACAATGAAACAATCACATGAAACATGAACAATGTTACCTTGAGTGATGTATTGTATAATGATATCTTACAAATCTATAATTCAACATGGAATGACCATGAAGGATGTAGATCTTGATCTTTGACAATAGGAATGAAGCTATGCTACATCACAACACTAGCTCACTAACATGCTTGAGGCTTGATATGCTTGACATGATGATGGATCTTGAATTGCTGCAACAATTGATGAAGAGGCATGCCCTTGAATGCCATAGAAATGATCTTATGAAGTCTTGAAATTCCTAACCTTTGAGGGATTGACCTTATAATAAGGATGTATGATGAAATAATGACTTGAGGCAAGGCACTCAAATGGCCATTATTTTGATCCCCAAGGCTGACATTTATTAAAATTCAAGTTAAAATTGCAATTTTCCTGATCAATTTTGAAAAAGTCCCCAAAAGGGACTCATTCACCACACTTGGAAAATGGGTCCCACCTAAGGGGAATCATTTTCTCAAGGTGGTGAAGAGTCCCACCTTGAGGTTTTTGAGGTGGATCTTTAAGATTTTGGGGTTTTAAAATAATTTTGTCAACATATTAATCAAAATATTCCTTGAGATGCCAAAATAAGGGGTCATAGGAGCCTATTAATGATGATGCAAAGGTCATAAATGAAATGGGGCCCAAAATCTAGTGTGAAAGTGTAAATAAATACACTTTACAACACTAAATTAAGGAAAAATTGAGTCTATTTAGCTTACAAGGGCCCTAATTCCCATTTGAATGTCTAAAACACATTACAAAAATTGATTAGGTCAACTTGATTTACAAGCCTCTTGAATTTAATATGAAATGTAATAAAATAAATTTTACAACTTTAAATTAGGGTAGGGTTAAGTTAATTTAGCTTTAAAAGTGCCCAAGACCTAATGTGGATGTGTAAAAAACCTGACAACACTAGACCAAGGTGGCATTAGGTCCAATTTTTCATTAAGTATTCTCAAATCAAGCAAGGAAAAGGTGTACTTTTTTGGTGGTCACATTTAAATGTGGTCATCGAAAAAGTAACCCTTCTAAGTTTTTTGACTCATTTGGGCCCTCCTTGTGATTTTGGCTTAATATTTCCTTGATTTAATGTTGTAATGTGGATACCACATTCACATTAGGTCTTTGGCCCTTGTGAACTTAAAAATATTAAATGGTACCTTACCTAAGTGTTGTAAAGTGTTGTAACACTTTTTTCACACTTTTCTAGGGTCTTTTTAATAAAATAACCTCTTCTCAAAATTTACCAAGCCTTATTTCAAAGTGTTGTAAAGTGTTTTAAGACACTTTCACACTTTCCAAGACATGTCATTAATAATTGGGCTTTCTTATGCTTTAATTAGCCTCATTAGTCCCCTTAGATGGGACCCATTCACCCAGGGTGGCGAATGAGTCCCCTTTAACTCAAAATTCAAATTTAATTCAAAATTCTAGCGGGTTTTTATTCTCCAAGATCTAAGGTCAGGTTGTAGTGTTGTAATTTTAGGAATTATTACATAATTGAGTGTAAATAGAAGGTTCTTTCTCTCATTCCATCCTACCTAATCAAGCATTCAAGTATTCATGCATATACTTCACAAGAGCATTTGAGCATTCACAAGATCATTCAAGGCATTTCAAGGGCATACTTTCAAGCATTCAAGAGCATTCTTCAAGTGTCATTCATCATGTCAAAGATTGTTTACATCATTTTTTTTAGAGCTAACATTTGGGATTTAGGATTGTGTGATTTAAGCAAGCATTGCATTCAAGATCTATCAACATCAAGCAAGAGTCCAAGTCAAAATCCATTGGAGCCAATACTTACATGTTTGTAGCACCTTATTTCTAGGGTTTGGTGAGTTGCAACATCATTGTTTGTTCATTCATCATTCTCCTTTCTTGTTTGCTTGTTTTTCAAGGTTTAATTACCAACAAGGGGTTTGACCAAGGAAAACCCCTATTCACTAACCCCACAATATTTTTCTCTCTCTTTGCATGTGATTTGTAGGTCTAGGTTGTATATTTGTCAAAGAGAAATATTGGAAAAGTTGTCATCAAGTTGTTCAAGCAATTCAAAGTTTTCAAAGTTTCAAACAGCCGTGGAGAAGGACTACAGGCTAAATTTGACAGTTTCAGACCCAAATCTGTATTAGGAACAACAAAGCAATTTGGGAGCTACAAAATCATGTTTTGAATTTTTAGAAATCCAGAAGTGAATTTATTCATGACTATTGGTGAATGATTCCCACTGTATATTCCTAAAATAGTATTTTTACAGATATGAGTACCCTTTTGTCTGAAACCTCTTCCAACATAGTTTTCCCAAAACTGGATTGATTTTCCCATCCTAGCGTATGAGTCCTAGTTAGCATAAATAGTATATATTTCAAGATTCTAGACCTCCATTCTACCTCCTTTAGTTTCTAAGGTTCACATTTCCAATTTCATATGTTTTTGTTACATTCTACTTGCATTTTTAGGTCTTTTAGAATATCACACTGTGTTTTGAAACATTTTGTATTTTCCAAGTTTACACTTGGTGGTGAACCCCTTTCTTGTCTCAATAATCTCCAAGGATATCTTATAATCAGATCTCTCACATCCTTCATTAGGTTGAGATTTCTAAGGTGTCCTTGAATTTGAATATTGTGAAATCGAATCCCTCTCATTGTACCCATTCTGTGGACAAGGGAGTGAAGCATCCATTTCCAGTGTCCACATTTTGGTGAACCTGACTTTTGAACATCATAATTCTGATTTAGAGTGCATTTACATCCTAGATTTGTCTTGCATTAAAATTGCATTGTGTTTTGCATTAGTAAAAAGATCATTTAACTTGTATTACTATTTTTAATCTCATTAAAAATTAGTAAAATTATGCATTTTCATCTCAGATTAGCATCAGAAAACATAAAAAGCATAAAATTCATTTCAAAAATTCTGATTTTTTTTTTAAAAATCAGTACTAGGACTCTTTCACCACCTTGGATGAATTAGTCCCTTTGCACATTTTGCACTGCATTTTTTGGCATTTAATCTTTATTATCTGAGTTTCTATTTTCTTTTCCTGCATTTCTATTTTACTTTCCAAAGTTTTAGTTTCAAGCAATTTATTCTTGTTAGCTTACATTGTGTTTGCATTCACTCTGCATTTAGTAGCCTTTGCATTAGTGTTTGGTTTCCTATTGCTAATACCATAGTGAGAAGAGGTTCAAGACTTATGGAATCCTGTGATAGCACACTCGTTGTGGATCTTGGGTTATCTAGAGCTTCCACTCCTACTATTGACACTAGTACACTAGGCATGGATAATACCCTTAGCAACTCTTTGCCTTCAGGTAGCATATAAGTTGAACCAAGGAATGATGATATCCCGCAAGAGAAAATAATTCAAATTCATGAGGACTTAGTAAACCTGTAACATCAAATAAGCGTTGAAAACATTTCAACTACTGTAATTCCTACCATAAAAAACATCCATCACATGCTTGAACATGAAGATGGCCTTGACCTTGTGAAAAACATAGTTTAGATCTTTGGAAAACATCTTCCATCAACCTCTAGTGCTCCTATACCAAAAAAAAATATTGCAAACCATGGAGGAACTCAAATTCCTCCTCCCTCACTGACAGCCTAAATACCTACCTATACCACTCCTCAAGTCACAACAACAATGCAACAAGTTAGTAATGTGATTTCTTCCTTGGGTATTCCTTCTAGGATCCCTAGTTCATATGTGGCATCACATGTTCTATCTTCTACCACATTATTGCCTATAAGCATTCCATTCACCTTTACTACCAATACATACACTTCATCACCACTTTCACTTCCATATCATACCACTTGTAATTATCCTCTCATAACAAAAATTTTCCAAACCATTTCATCCATGCAAAAGAAAATCTCCACCATAAACCAAAATCAGAATGGCCCACCCACATATTGCAAACACCGATACCACAAGGTGTAGAGGTCCTAGATTTAAAAAATATGGAGGGAAGGGAGATCCTTCTAACCATGTTAATTCCTATACTACTTTATGCAATGACTTTATCCTTGATGATAAACTATTGGAAAAACTCTTTCCTAGATCCTTAAAATATATTGCCTTGGAATGGTTTTCTTCTTTACAAAACAATTCAATTCATTCATTCAATGAACTTTTGCTGCATTTTTAAACCATTTCCAAGTGAATATGACTCCCAAGAAGACCTTGGCTAATTTGATGAGATGCAAGTAAAACGAGGAAGAAAAGATAAATGATTTTATCTCACACTGTGAATCGTTTTATTCCCAAATCAGTATCAAGATCCCTACCATTCACAAATAGAACCAAAAATGTTAGATGTCACATTATCCATCATCCCACAGTCAAACCAATTTTTTTCAAGGCTAGGACATCCATGGCTTCACTCAATGAAATTCATCCATTTAGTTGTGCACAAATGCTTAAAGTTTTCATTTGACAATGAAGTATTCATTGTTCACCATAGCGGCTTTAACCCCTTGTCTTCCAAAGGAAAATTTTCCTTAGAACCCTTTTGGCCTGAGCCCATGGAACCTATCAAGAAATGAGAAGAATTATTTTTTTTGTATCTTACCACAAATTCAAAGCAAAGAAAATAGTTGAGCTATCCCTCCAAAACATGTCCCCCTCTACTTCTACACCTCCCATCCTTGATGAAACCATGCTTGAATCTAAACAAGAACCAAACAACCAAGACCAACCAAAAAAAAGAACATCACCTACATCGTCCAAAAGACCAAGACACAATTAAAGCAACCCCGTCACACCTAGAATAAAACAATTTTACAAAGAAAAAGAGAAAGTGGATGAACAACCTCCTACAGTTCATTTTGTTCCTTCCCTTAGGGAAGAAAAGTTTGGATGTTATGGTTGCATTGATGATATTTGGTTGTCATTAATGTCAACACTATTGGAATTAATGTATTTTGAGGCTATATATGTCAAGGATATTAAGAAAGTTGTAATAAAGTAAGTTAGAGGTTGTCGGTGGTGTAGTGAAGTTCATGGTGATGGCTAGCTCAGTATGTTGATGATCAAAGGTTGTGGACTAAAGAATTTATTTTCAAGTATATTTAGCTTATCCACATTTATTTTTAGAGATCCTCATGAAGATTTGATCGAGTTGTGAGTATCTATGTTTAGACAGTTTTTTTGTTGCTTCAGTTGGTGTTCTTGAAAGAATTTGATGTGATTCTAGTAACGTGAAGTGTTGCAGATGCTTCTCTTTTGATTCATGTTTCTTATGGATGTTTCTAGATCTTGCTCTATATTTTTTGCATGTCTGCATTGATCAGTGTGTTCACATTTAAATATTTTCTCTTACATGTTCATGTTTTTCATGTTCTTGGCTAACTAGGTGATTGTAGCATGTTGTGGATCTTCGAGGAATAATTATTGAAGATGTTTCATGTTCGAGGATGTTTTGGGTCCTCACTATGTTGTGGCCGATAGTGGTTGATTCACAGTGATAATTATTTATGTTTTGGGCCAACATTTTGTATTCATTTTATATTTTATTGGAGCCGACTTGTAGATGATGTTATTCTTGGTTGTGGATATATATGAGCGATTGTTTTATCATTTTAAGCAATGTAGTGAGTTAAGTGTGAAATGAATTGTGTGATTCCTAAGTGTGTATAATACTCTAATCATTCGAAGGAAAAAATTAAGTGTGAAGAAGAGTGAGTAGATTTTATGTGCTTAATCAGAATTGTAATCAGGCATGAGCATATGCTATTTTCTCAGTTCAATCTTGTGGATGTAATCCAAATATATTTGTAATACAGTGTGTCTTCCTTGGGAAATAAGCCTTGTTTTATTTGAGTAGTGATCTCTAGACAGTGTGCATGAATGCATATGCATTCCCATTTATTCTTTATACTTTTAATAGGGTATAATCTTGTGGACTAACCTCCATTGTGGTTTTTCCCCTAATAGGTTTTCCACGTAAAAATATTGGTGTTATGTGTGTTTCTGATGTGTTTATGATTTATGATTTCATGGTTATTAATCAGATCTAAGAATAAGGTTAATAAGTTTAATGAGTTTGAATTTTTGTGACAACTGATTTAACCCCCCTCTCAATTGTTTTCCCTTGTGTTTCCAAAATTGGTATCAAAGTACGTTCCTTGGAAGAAGTTTAATAGCTTGAGGTGATCTGGGATGGTGACATATAAGAAGGATAGTCTGTGATTTGGAGGAACAAATTATTCTTTGTGGAAGACTTGAATGGAGTGTCATCTGAGATGCATTGGTGAATCTTACTGGAACATTACAGAGAATAGGTATGTTATCCCATAGAATTTTCCTTCTACTTTTGTTGAGATCAAAGATGTTGAGTACAATATCAGGGCTAAGGAAGTAGTGTTGAGTGCTCTGACTAGTTCCAAGATGACTAATGTAATGGATTTGAAGACTACTTATGAGATCTGGAAAAAGTTGGAAACTTTGTATGAAGGTGATGCTCATGTGAAGATTACTAAGTTGTAAAGTATCAAAGGGAAATATGAAACATTGAAAATGGGTGAGGATGAGAACATTATTGCTTTCATGCAGACAATGAATGAACTTGTGTGTAATATTAGATGTGTCGGTGGGACATTGAAAGAATCAGAGATTGTTGCTAAAGTGCTTAGATCCTTGCCTACTACATACAAACACAAAGTTGTTGCTATTGAGGAGATCCAAAATGTAACAAATGTAACTAGGGACATGTTGATTGGTAAGCTTGATGCTTTTGAGTTAAGTGAGTTTGGTGATGCTCTTCCCAAGATAGAATCTACGTTCAAATCTACAACCTCTAGAAGAGATAAGTAGAGATATGATCAAGGAGAAAGTTTTTCTAGAAAGGTGTTCAAGTATGAAGAAGAAATGAGAGAGATTGAAGAAGAAGAGAGAAAGCTAGTAGATGAGCTTGAAGCACTTCTTGTCAATATAGTACCTAGAGGAGAAGGTAGGTATAAAGGGAAATTACCTCTTAAATGTTTTTCTTGCAATAAGATAGGTCATTTTTCCTCAAGGTGTCTAGAAAGAGTTCCTTAGTGAAGACGTAACAAGCCTAGATTCCAGAGAAAATGTTATTATGATGCTAATGAAGGTGTGAAAGATGATGAATCTAATAAATGGAATGCAAGTGAAGTTGAATGGCTATTTATTGTTAACAAAGAAAATGATCCGATACCTACTGAATTTGCTAGTTGGATGAATGTGGAGAAAGCTCTGGCAACCAGAATTGAAGAAAAGGATGAATGGGTGATTGAAAGTGGTTGCTCTCATCACATGACAGGTGTTAAAAATAAATTTGTGAGTCTTGAAAAGTATGATGGTGGTGTTGTCAGATTTGGTGATGATAAAGCTAGTGTAATCCGTGGCAGAGGATCCATTTGTCTTGATGGTAAGAATAATATTGACGATGTTCTATATGTTGAAGGTTTGAAGCATAAGCTTTTAAGTGTTGGACAGATGGTTGACAAGGGATACAATCTACAATTCAAGGATGGAAAGTTTAGAATATTGGGGAGTTTTAGAAATGTGATTGCATTAGGTACAAAAACAAAAGGTAATATCTTTCACCTGAATGCTTCTACTAAAAGTTGTCTGATTGCTAAAGTTGATCAAAGTTGGTTGTGGCATATGAGATTGTGTTATGCAAACTTTGACAATATTATCAAGATAAGTTCTACTCAGGCTGTGAGATATCTTCCTAAGTTGGTAAAGCCTACTAATACCATATGCAAGGAATATCAGTTGGGGAAGAAAACTAGAGTTTCATTTCAGAGCAAACAACATTGTTCAAATGAAGTGTTGGAGCTTGTGCATAGTAATCTATGTGGTTGTTCTAGAGTCAAAAGTTTACAAGGAGACAAGTATTTCATGTTACTCATTGATGATTATTCTAGATTGATGTGGGTTGCTTTCTTAAGAGAAAAAATTGAAGCTTTAGAGAAATTCAAGATTTTTAAGGCTAAGGTTGAGACAAAGATAGGTCTGGAGATTAAATGTTTGAGATTAGATAGAGGTAGTGATTTCATTTCTAGTGAGTTTAATTATTTTTGTGAAGAACATGGGATAAAGAGACAATTATCTGCCCTGCAGACCCCTCAACAAAATGGAGTTGTGGAAATTAAGAACATGACAGTTCTAGATGCCGCTAGGACTATGATGGTTGAAGGAAATGTCCCTCATATCTACTAGAGAGAAGTTGAGTACTATTGTTTACAGTCTCAATTGAGTGCATATCAAAGGTGATATTGGTAAGACCCCTTATGAGTTATGGTTTGGTCATAAACCTACTGTTAGATAACTTCAAAAATTTTGGGAGTAAATGCTATATCAAAAGAGATGAAGATATAGGAAAGTTTGATGCTAGGAGTGATGAAGGAATATTTCTTAGTTACTCTACTAAAAGTAAAGGCTACCAGTGCTTTAACAAGAGATTGAAGAAAATGGTTGAAAGTGCTAATGTCAAGCTTGATGAAGATATAGTGAGACCATCCAGAACCTATGGATATGATTCAAATGATCAAAATGTCAGTTCAGTTCAAACTCAAAATCAAGTGTAGATCATTCCGGTGAATCAAGAAATCCAAGAGGAAGGAAGTAGTGAAAGTGCTGAAGTGAGAACACAAAAGACTGAAGTTCAAGAATATCCCAAGACTCCAAGGCATGTAAGACTAAATCATTCAAAAGATCATATTATAGCTTATAAGAACAAAGGTGTTCAAACTAGGAGAAGAATTGCAGAAGAATAATGTTTGATTTCAAGACCGATCCTAATAATGTCAATGAATCATACAAAGATGAACATTGGATGGAAGCAATGAAAGAAGAGCTACAAAAAATTAAGAAGAATAATACATGGATTTTTGTTCCTAGACCTAAGGAAAAAAATGTAATTGGAACTAAATGGGTCTTTTGAAATAAACTTAATGAGCAAGGTGAAGTTGTTAGAAAAAAAGAAATAATGGTATGTAAAGGATATTCATAGATGGAAGGAATTGAATTTGAAGAAAAATTTTCCCCTGTTGCTAGGATTGAAGCTATGAGATTATTTCTTGCTTATGCTTCTTACAAAAAATTCAAGTTTTATGAGATGGATATCAAGTTAGCTTTTCTAAATGGTGAATTGGAAGAAGTGTATATTGAGAAATCTAATGGATTTCAATTGACTGATCAGGGAGATATGGTTTTTAAGTTAAAGAAAGCATTGTATGGACTTAAGCAAGCCCCAAGAGCATGGTATGCCAGATTGGATAAGTATTTGTTGAAACTTGGATTTAATAAAGCTACTGCTGATAGTAATTTGTATTTCAAGATTGATCATGATAAAGATTTGATTGTTGAATTCTTTGTTGATGATATGATTTTTGGAGGAGATGATAGTTTGTACATGAAGTTTGCTAATGTCTATGATTGGAGAAATGAAATTATTTTTTGGATTGCAAATCACTTAACTAGACAAAGGGATCTTTAGATCTCAGTGCAAGTATGTGAAAATTTTTCTAAAGAAGTTTGGTATGGAAGATTCAAAGCCAGTTGGTACACCTTTGGTGACCAGATGTAAGTTGACTCAAGATGATAATTCTTCGAAAGAAAAACAAAAACTAGATATAGATCCAGGATTGGTGGATTGCTTTATTTGACTCAAACTAGACCTGATATCATGAATTTTGTATGAATTGTTGCTATATTTCAAGCCGATCCTAAGGAATCTCATGTGACTGTTGTGAAGAGGATTTTTATATACTTGAAGGGGAATTTACTTTGAGTGCTTTTACTGATGTTGATTGGACAAGACATGTGGATGATAGAAAGAGTACCAATGGTGGCACATTTTTCTTGGGAAAGAAGCTAATTTCGTGGTTAAGTAAGAAGCATAATTCCATTTCCTTATCTATTGTAGATGAAGAATACATAGTTGCTGCTAGCAATTGTACTCAAGTATTGTGGATGAAGTAGCTACTAAAAGATATCATATTTGTGTATGATGAACCTATTTCTATATTCTATGATAATTCAAGTGCAATTAACATTTCTAAGAATTTGGTGTTGCATTCAAAAACCAAGCATATATCTATCAAGTTCCACTTTTTGAGAGAGAATGTGAGTGAAAAATAAGTCAAATTGGAGTATGTGCCTACTAAGGAACAAATTATAGATATCTTTACTAATCCTTTTCCTAAGCATACTTTTGAGTATTTTAGAGGGAAGCTAGGGGTGATTACCCCTCCTAATTAGAACTAAGATGCATAGTCCTTGGATCACTCTATGCATTTCATAGTCATATTTGGATCTAGATTGATGTTGTGGTAGCTACTACTCAGGGAGAGTAGTCAAATGTTTAAAAATGTGTTTCAGAGCTTGTGTGAGAAAGATAATGCGTATCTTTTTCATTGTTGTGAAAGGGGGAGAAGAGTCATGTGAAATTTTTTTTGAGGAGAATATTCATGTGAAATATTTGGGGAGAAGATTCAAAATCTAAGGAGGAGAAAGTGCTAAGAGAAAGTTGGGTTGGTGGTGTTTATCACATCATGTGTTGCCATCAATTCCAAAGGGGGAGATTGTTGGATGTTGTTGTTGCATTGATAATATGTGGTGTTCATTGATGTCAACACTATTAGCATTAATGTCTTTTGAGGCTATATATGTCAAGGATATTGAGAAAATTGTAATAAAGTAAGTTACAAGTTTTTGGTGGTGCAGTGAAGTTCATGGTGATGGCCAACTCAGTATATTAATGATTAGAGGTTGTGGAATAAATTGTTTCTTTTCAAGTATATCTACATTATACATGTTAAGTTTTAGAGATCCCCATGAAGATTTGATTGAGTTATGAGTATCTTTGTTCAGACAGTTTTTATGCTGCTTTAGTTGGTGTTACTGAAAGAAGTTGATGCGATTTTGGTAATGTGAAGTGTTGAAAATGGTTATCTAGTGATTCATGTTTCTTATGGATGTTTCTAGATTGTGCTATATCTTTGTTGCATATCTACATTGATCAGTGTGTTCATAATTGAATATTTTGTCTTGCGTGTTCATGTTTTTCATGTTCTTGTCCGATTGGGTGATTGTAGAATGTTGTGGATCTTCGAGGAATAAATATTGAAGATGTTTCATGTTCAAGAATGTTGTTTTGGGTCCTCACTATGTTGTGGTTGATGGTGGTTGATTCACATTGATAATTATTTTTGGGCCAAGAGTTTGTATTCATTTTATATTTATTGGAGCCGACTTGTAGATGATGTTATTCTTTGTTGCAAATATATATGAGTGATTTTTTATCATTTTAAGAAGTGTAGTGAGTGAAGTGTGAAGAAAAGTGTGCGATTCCTATGTGTGAATAATGTTCTAATCATTCAAAGGAATAAATTAAGTGTGAAGAAGAGTGAGCATAGTTTATGTACTTAACCAAAACTATAATCAGGCATGAGCAGATACTATATTCTCAATTCAATCTTGTGGATGTAATCCAATTTTTTTTTTAAGATAGCGTGTGTTCCTTGGGAAGTAATCCTTGTTGTATTTGAGTAGTGAGCTCTACGCGGTTCACCTGAATTCATGTGCATTCCCATTTATTCTTTATAATTTTAACATGGTATAATCTTGTGGACTAATCTCCACCATGGTTTTTCCCCTAACAGTGTTTCCACGTAAAATCCAAACTTGATCAAAGCAATGCATGATGACCCTCCTCCCCAACCAAAAAAATGATCCAATACAACAATCACAACAAGAGTTGAACTTTGATGGACATTATCATTCATCCTCTTGTTGTGATTAACTTGGATGACGATGAAGAAACAACTAAAATTGATGAAGAGGTGCATAATGAATTGAACATGTTATTTTCCTCTTCCATGAGCTTAAATGAGAAGTCTCCTATATAGAGTGATGAACCTGGTACTTTTCCTAGTTCAGAAATTTCCCTTCTCCCTTCAACTAGTTTTCCACCTTCGGTATACAATGAACGTAATTGGGAGGTGGATGACTTGCTCAAAGGTTGAATTTCATTTTCCTTACTATTCTTTTGCATTTTCTTTTCCCTTTTTTTCATTTTCTTTTGTTTTCTTGCATGTGCGTATTGTGATCCCCCATGATGTTTTGTTTGATGTTTTATCTCTTTGTGAAATTCCTCTATTTGTACCTACATTATTTTGTGTCCTACATTGCTTTAACCTTTTCATCTTTTCTTTTTCTTGTGCTTTCCTTTTTAGGATGATGCAAGGAATCGAGACATTCATGTATCCTTCATGTTGACCCAAATGCTTTCTTTTTTCTTTTCCTTTTTATTTTATCTTTATCTTTTTCTTGTGTTTTCCTTTCGGGGATGGCCCAAAGCATTGAGAAATTCATGTCTCCTTCATGTTGACCCAAAAATTTTAATTTTTCTTTCACCTTTTCATTTGTCTTATGTTTTCCTTTTGGGGTTGATGCAAGGTGTTGAGGCACCCTGTGTCTCTTCCATGTTGACCCAAAATGTTTTTCTTTGTTTTCACTCTCTTTGTGTCATTCTTCTAGTTCTATGTGTATTTGGGGGATGATGACAGTTCCAATATCTCTAAAAAAAATCATTGCAAAAAAGAACATACTGACCCAAATCCATAGATCCCTTATGTGATTAGTGTTTTCATTTTGGGGGCAACCCATCTCTTTTCTTTTTCTCTCGCATGATGCAGCTTTACTTGGAAACATATGACTTGGCATAGGGGTTTCCCAGTTAGCTCTCATCTTTTCTTTCTTGTTTGTATTTTTCATTTGCTACTTTAAAGCAATTTCTCACAGTATGGTGTTCAACAATTCCTTTAAAGTGGGGGCATACATTGGCATTATTCTTTTTTGTTTTTCCTTTTCTTGGTTCTTAGTGCATCCTTCTTACTTCATATGATACGTTTGTCACTTGTGGATGACATTGGGTGTAATTTCCTTCATGAGTGTGACCTACCTTAGCATATTACATTCCTCTTAGTGGCTTGATGTGATACACTACATCCCCTAAGTTGTGAATATTCTATTATTTGATTGGTCCTCTCTTGGAGACACTAGGCACAATGTTTCCTAAGTTAAAGACCTCGCATGAACTAAGCAAGACTCCTTTGAACATTTTTTGCATGTTGCATTTTGGATTTGTTGTTATGTGGCCACCTTGCATAACAAAGATTGCATGCCTATGGAGCCATCACATTTGTTCATGAGCTCCAAGCATACAGAGTTTTTCTTGTCTCATGAAGATCAAAAAATCATTTCTTTTTGTGGTGCCTTATTAAACTTATCAGGAGGTATAACTTTGGTATGGTTGAGCGGGAAGCCCATTCTGAGGCATGACTTTCCCTATAGCCACATGCATGTTTTTGAGTGCATACCAGCCATGAGTGTATGTTTCTCACCTTTTAGGTCTTCTCACCTAGCGGACAACCATGAGTTTCGTCACCTCACAATGAGTATGCATTTTCTAGAAAAACAACCTAGATCTGATCCACATCGTACTGGAAAAATAGCCAAATCTTGATTCAATTCTTTCTATCCTTTTCTTTTTCCCCTTTTCATCTTTGGCATTGTATGCTTGTGTCTTGTCATTGTTCTTTATATCATTTTCATGCGTGTTCATTTGTACTTATGTTGGTATTTCATGGGATCCTAATCTTGGGGGCTTGATCATCCCTCTTAATCATTGTCATCCCATCTTGTTACAATTGGTACATTTGAACCCCTCTTGATGTGCGTTGGTCTACTTTAGTGTGAGTTTGAAGCAGTTTCATCTTCTCACTAAAGTGGGGCCTAAATGTGGTCACCGAAAAAGTAACCCTTCTACTTTTTTTGACTCATTTGGGCCCTCCTTGTGATTTTTGCTTAATATTGACTTTATTTAATGTTGTAATGTGGATAAAAAATTCACATTAGGTCTTAGGCCCTTGTGAACTAAAAATACTTAAACGATACCTTGCCTAAGTGTTGTAACACACTTTCACACTTTTCTAGGGTCTTGTTAATAAAATAACCTCTATTCACCATATACCAAGCTTTATTTCAAAGTGTTGTAACACACTTTCACACTTTCATAGGATTTTCATTAATAATTGGGCTTTCATATGCTTTAATTGGCCCCATTTTGCATCAACAGGTCTTATTTATGTGTAGTTTTTAGAATAATCATGATAAATATCATTTAAATTATTAAAATCCTAAAACCCACCTTAAATTCCTAAGGTGGGACCCATTTTCCCAAAGTGGCGAACGAGTCCCCTTTAACTCAAAATTCAAATTTAATTCAAAACTCTGGCGGGTTTTTATTCTCCAAGATCTAAGGTAAGCCTGTAGTGTTGTAATTTTGGGAATTATTGCATAATTGAGTATGAATACAAGGTTGTTTCTCTCATTCCATCCTACCTAATCAAGCATTGAAGTATTCATGCATATAGTTCACAAGAGCATTCAAGGCATTTCAAGGGAATGTTTTCAAGCATTGAAGAGCATTCTTCAAGTGTCATTCATCATGTCAAAGATTGTTTACATCATGTTGTTTTAGAGCTGACATTTGTGAAGTAGGATTGTGTGATTCAAGCAAGTGGTGCATTCAAGATCTATAAAAATCAAGCAAGATTCCAAGTCCACATCCATTGGAGCCAATACTTACATGTTTGTAGCACCTTATTGCCAGGGTTTGGTGAGTTGCAACATTATTAGTTGTTCATTCATCATTCTCCTTTCATGTTCGCTTCTTTTTCAAGGTTTAATTACCAACAAGGGGTTTGACTAAGGAAAACTCCTATTCACCAACCCCAAAAAAAATTTTCCCTCTCTTTGCATGTGATTTGCAGGTCTAGGTTGCATATTTTTTAAAGAGAAAGATTGAAAAAGTTTTCATCAAGTTGTCAAAGCAATAAATTTTTTTCAAAGTTGCAAACAAGCCTTGGAGAAGGACTACAGGCTAAATTTGATAGTTTCACACCTGGATCTGTATTAGGAACAACAGAGCTACATAATCCCATTTTGAATTTATAAAAATACAAAAGTGGACTAATTCACCACTATTGGTGAATGAGTCCCACTGTATAGGCCTAAATAGGATTTTTGTAAATCTGAGTACACTTTTCATCTGAAACCTGTTCTGACACAGTTTTCCCAGAACTAGAGTGATTTAGCTAGCCTAGTGTATGAGTCCGAGTTAGTATAAAAAATCTATTTTTTAGGATTCTAGACCTCCATTCTACCTCCTTCAGTTTCCCTAGTGCACATTTTCAATTTCATAATTTTCTATTACATTATACTTGCATTTTTAGGTCTTTTTGCATATCACACTTTATTTTCACACATTTTGCATTTTCCAAATTTACACTTGGTGGTGAACCCCTTTCTTGTCTCAATAATCTCCAAGGATATCTTATAGTAAAATCTCTCACATCTTTCATTGGGTTGAGATCTCTAAGGTGTCCTTGAATGTGAATATTGTGAAATCAGATCCCTCTCCTTGTATCCTTTTTGTGGACAAGGGAGTGAAGCATCCATTTCTAGTGTCCAAATTTTGGTGAACCTAACTTTCAAATACCTTTTTTTTTATTTGGAGTCCATCACCATCCTAGAATTAGCTTTAATTAGGAGTTGCATTAGCTAATTTGCGTTCTAGGGTTTCAAAAATTTTCATTAGTGAAAGTGCATATAGGTTGGATTTTTGCATCTCAAATCATTGAAAAACATCTAAAAACTACATTAGCACTTAGAATACATATCATACAACATAAAAAGAATAAAAATCCAATGAAAATTAATAATTTTTTTGAAAAAAATCCCTACTAGGACTCATTCACCACCTTGAGCAAATTAGTGCCATAACAAATTTGAAACAACCTTTTACAACCCTAAAAACCCTATTTTTAAGCTTATATTTGCTGCCATTGGTTAGTTGTTTCATTGTGTGGGATTTCTATTACATGCATTTCATTAAATGTAGCAAAAATAGGCTCAGTTCATGCATCACTTCATTCAAAATTTTCATTTGCAACATTTCATTTTCAGATCATTGCATAATGTAACCTATAAATTACCTTGTTTGAAAACTAAAAATTACATTTCATGTTAAGTCTTTACATTGCATTTTGCGTTTGGATAAATTATTGTTCAAAAATGTTAGCTTTGGTATTTTCCAAGATTGCAAAGAAAAAATTAGTCAATAAACATGCTAGTTATTCATTCAATGCATTCCCTAGTTATTAGGGTCTTTTAAGGTTAAAAAGTGGACATGTTTAGGCTTTCGTTAAACCTACACCCACTTTTATCTATCCTATTTATGAGGATGATGTGATAGAAGAATATATAAGCATGAAAATTCATGATGATCATAATTTTTCTTCTCTTGATACCTCTCCTTTTTGTGACGAAGGTATCTTGTTGAAAGAAGATGCAATCATTGAGAATCATGAAGGTCTTTTTTTGCTCTTCTCCTCATTCCCCTTGGGAGGATAGTGTAGAGAAACAAAATAAGCATACATTTCAATCCAATAATCAAATAAACTTCATTTAATAAAATCTAACATTCCATCCTTCAAATTAAATAAATCCACTTCATCATTACCTCATTTAAATAAATCAATTAAATACTAACATTTCATCTTTTATAAATCATTCCCTAGATTCATATTCCAAAAATTAATAAACCTTTATCTTGCATCATCCATTTAATTAAATAAACCAAGACTTTATTTAATTAAGTTTTAAAATTCATATTTCTCCCTTTTGATTTAAATAAATCAGAATATTTAAGTCAAGTGGGTCAAAATCAACTAATCATCACCTAAGCTAATCTAATCCTAATTAACCTATCCTAACTACCCATCACATCCTCTAGATTTTCCCACTTGCACAAATAAATCAATTTATTGATTTATTAAAAGCCTTATTTTCTTTCAACTTGGCATAAAAATAGAATATTCCCTCAAGTTTGAAAATGAAGACAAGTTGACTTGTCCCTTCCAACATTGCACAATAAATTCAAATTTGAATCTCCCTCTCTTGGGCACATTGGCCAAAACTTGCACATTCCTCAACCTATGACAAGTTGACAAGTGGCCTCATCTCATTGGCCAAATCATTATCCCACATTGCTCTATTTTGAGTTGTCTTCCAATTCGAAAATCTATAAATAAAGGGTTGATTCTTCATCAAAACATTTACCATCTCAAGAAAAGCTACTCTCTTGAATTGAGAACTAATTTTTCCCATCTTACTCCATCACCATTCCATTTGCATCATTTGAGCTTGTCAAGGGTTGGGAAAGGGTCACTTTTCACAAGAAAGTGACACCAATCCACTATGGAATAGGTGTGCATTATGTATCTTTCATGCTTTCCATTTAGTTTGTTTTGTTATCATGTTTAGGAAACATTTTGCATTATTTCATAGGAGTATTTGTGCATTTATATGAACTAACCTCATTGTTAACAAAATGTTGGAGGAATAGCTTTGTGTAGATTTATAGGTGCTCACATATGGCTCTAGAAGGAGGGCAATTTGAGTCTGTCTTCTTATTTATTTGCAAAATCTCTTTCAGGAGTTTGCATTTCTAAAGCTGTTTTCTCCACTCAATTCATGTATGTTGTTTTTTTGTTTGTGGATAAGCATTCAAAGATTGCGTGCTTTGGTAGTTGACTTGCAAGTATTTCTCTATTTATACAAGATCAACATCTGATGTGCTTTTGATCATAGCAATGTTTTCTTTTTTGTAACTTCATAATTATTTTGTAGCTTTTGTAAGCTTCTTGCAGATTCAATGACTTTGGGCTGTGGTAATCTCCACATAGTGACCTCATGTTATGAAATAAACTGCAGTTTCTTTTCTTATTGACTTCGGTCTTCTATTTTTCTTATTGCGTGGCAACTTTAACAACTTTGACCTCTTGAATGGCTTCAACTAAGTAACTTACATGGTCTCAGCTCTTCAATATTATGTCTACATAACCATGAGTTATGAGGAATGCTAAACAAGCTTGAAGTGAAGCAATGGTCTTCAACATTTGTTAATTAGAAGAAAATCTGTGTCACTGCCAAAATTTTCATTTTAATGCATCAAGGATGATGCTAGTCAAAGATTCTGGGATTGATAGAAGGATGTCTCTCTGAGACAACTTTCCAAATAGTTCACGTGTCTATATGGTGCATTGTCAAACTATTTAAGAAATATCTCTCTTTCCTGCATGGGAAGAATGTATTACTACAAAAAGTCCTCACTCATACAAATTTTATATGCCTTTAATCATAACTTCTATAGGCCTTTAGCTTTTTTTTCAAGCAATCAAACACTTTTTGATTTCAAAGGTTGTAATTAATGATTGGGTGGAGTGTTCAAGAATTTGAATTAGCCTCTACAGTTTAGCTCACCATGAATGCTGTGAATCATTCTTTTCCTGTTGCAAATATTTTACTAAGAAACCTTGCTCTGTTTGTTTAGTCATGACAGTAAACTCCCATTAATGCATCTATTGTTAGGGCCAGTTATCAATAGTAATGGGAGTCTGTGCAATATCTTAGGTGCTCATGCTCATTGTATCACTCTTTAGATATCAGTATTTAATATTGATCTTACACTTGACTTTCTACTCTTGCAAATTGTGCCTCTTTTTGTTACATGTTGAGCCTGAAGCTTCATTTTGTGCCACCGTTATTTTGCTACTATAGATTTGACCCTTAGTTTTCATTGTGCAGCAACACAAGTTTTCTTCTTGATGACCTGAGTAATATCCTTTAGCTGTGAAGTTAGAGAATTATAAGGTTGCTGCAAAATTAATGCGCATTTTATCTCCCACTCGTATATCACTTATGTAAGCTTACTAATGCTCTTGTGTATGTTTGCAAATGTTTTTGTGAAATGCGTAGGCTAGAAGGATGATAGTTACATCTTTACACCTACTAAATGCATTAGCTTGAGAGTTTCTTTACACGCCTTTTTAAATATTTGTCCATATTACTTTTATTGAAGGGTGGTAATTGTTAATAGTATGCGTGAGTTTTTTACATTCTATGAGACCATGTTTCTATGGGGCATGATATTGGATAGTTCACGTGCCTTCTCTAGGCGTCCATAGTTTTGGATAGAATCTACCAAAGCAGCTATAACTACAACATCTGATAGGACATTGACTTATGACGAGGCAATGCTATGAATGCAGTGATGTTATTTGGTTTCTTGGAGTTAATGCTGAAATCGTTCAAAGCATTTATTTAACATAGCAGTTACAGTGCGTAGTTATAGGATCAAAAGCTTTAATGTTGTTTATTTTATTTTGTGTTTGTAATCTCTTTTTTAGTTTCAATCTAACACTTGCTTCGCTATTTGGGGAGATTTTGAGGTCTAATAGAAGTTGCCAATTTTCTAAAATCTGCATTTATGGTTGCTAACTTTCCACATACTAATAATATTCATTTGAAATCTTCTTTAAAAGTTTGGGCATGATTTTCTTTACTTTCTAGTTGTATTTAAACTTGAAGGTTGTTTTTTTTTTATGGGCGTGGCCTTTTCATCATTACTTACAATTGTTCAAAGAAAAACTTTTGTTCATACACGTTGTTTAAAAGTTTCTAAGGTCTTTTTATGACAAATGCATTTGTTGGAAAATCCTTAAGAGATCTTTATTGTATGTCTTTCTGTATGCCTGTTGACCACTGCATTATGGCTTTATATATATATAAATGCTCTTAATATGGTGATAATGATATTATAGGGAAGCTAGCCATAGAAGTTTTATGGCTTTATATATAAGGTTTTGAAATCAGGTATTCCTTTATGAAAGTGAGGGTAAAGTAAAATTTTATTGAGATTAATTATTGAGTTAAATCATAACTCATGTGATTTGTCAATACAATTTTATTCCTCTACAAAAAGTTGGTATGTCTTATATATTTTTATCATTTTTTGCATAACTCTTATTTGGGATATTTGCAGGAAAAGGTAAAAGAAGAAAGTGAAGGAAAAGCAAGGAGGAGGGATTTCATTTGCACAAGGGAGTTGTAACATTAAAAGATAGGAGACGATCTTGGAAAAACCTTGGAGTTGAAGAATTAGACATTCAAACTTGAAACTTAAAAATCATTTTTTAATGCTTGGAGAGTTCTGCTTATGCCTTAATTTTTTGTTTTAGGCTAACTCATTTTGATTTTAGGCTTTAAAACGAACATTTCAAAATGCTTGGAGAGTTTGTCGTATGCTTTAATTTTCTTTTTTAGGCTAACTCATATTTCGTTTGGTGCTTTAAAATGAATTCATCATTGCTTTGAGGCTTAAAATGAACATGTGTTTTTGGTGTTTCGTAATCTCTTATTCAAATTAATCTCATCTAAAAAGGTGTATGCACTTCTCTTGCATTTCACGACAATCTTGAGAACCAAAAGTATTTTTGATGACATTAAGTTGCATAAAAGATTGCATCCACACTTTGATTTGGGTTTAAAATTGAACAAGATCTTGTGCGAGTGTGAGTGGGGGCATTATAGCGTATATTCTCTCTCTTTGTTGCCATCAAAGATTGATCGAGTTATGGATTTTGTCCTTACTCACTTTTGTTTATCCTAGAGGGCCTGCCTTGGGCAAAAAGTAGTCACCCAAGGGAATGACTCAACCAGTAACACTCTAAAGCCAAGATTTTTTCCAACCGATATATAAATGTGGGTATTGGAGTAAATTCCAATATCACGCGGTTGATTCCGACAAGATGGATCCGAAAGGGGACTCTTGTCATATGGGTCAATCTCTAAGAACAGAAAGTCCTTATTAAAACCCATGTGCTAGAATTTTCCAAAATCATTTAATCATTTCTTGGTGCAAGAATGGTCGTTCTGAAGCTACCCCACACTTTTACAGTCTTTTAGTAGAAATCAAAAACATGCCATGGGAGTTTCATGGGTGTTGATGCTTGGCTGCCCCGTATAAGTGAGTGTTGTGGAGGGGAGCCAATGGCATCAAGCATCTAACCATTCACTAAAGATAAGTGTAGCTGGACCTATGCAAGTGGGGATTCAACAAATATTGTCTTTCACATCCATAGGGTTGTACTTGTTCTTGGTTACAAAATGCTTTGCTTGTTCAAAAAAATTTGCAAACAAACATTCAACATGATCCTCAAAATTTCAAACCCTTTAGGAGGCAAATACCATTGACCAAATTCTCATGTTATTGCTTTCCCTTGGGATTACATCCTTAGAGGTTTCTAAGCACTTGAATTTACATCTCAATTTTCCCACTAAAGTTAAACAATAGGTAACCCTTGCCTTAAATTCATCAAAGTTTCACATAATATACCTTGTGAAATGAGACAAAGTTGAGACATTGGACATTCAATTTGAAATCTAATCAAGAAGTGTTTGTGGTAAAAAGAATCCATTAAGAAAATATTAAAGACAATTGGACCCCACACATGTGTCTCCAATGATTTCACATAAAATCAAGATCAAGAAACCAAAGGTGAAAGCCCTTAGTCTGAAAGCCCATCAAAAGCGTCTCTCAATGCTATACGAATTCAGACAAAGACTGCTTTTTAACTTTTACAGAAAGGCTTCAAGGGACAACCCTGGTTTCTATTCATTCTATTACTGCCAAAACCCAAATCTTTTTAGAGTTTGAACATCTTGTTTAGAGTATCACATGTTCTTCAATACCTAGGTCTAGGAAAAAAAAGAGTTTTTTTTAGGTTCATCTTAGGATCAAAGCAAATCAAAATATTCTTTCATCCATCCTTCAAACATCAAAATAAACATCATCTCACAAATCACCTTTTGGAAAATCTTGAAATCATCCTTAATGCTAGGATTTTTGGCAAAATCAAAATCACCAAAATCATTGAGACTAAATCCTCGAAAACATTATCAAAATCACCTTTGGCTAAGTATGTGTAGATGCATCCTTTTGCATATGTTTAGTCAAAGTTATCAAAATCATCTTGTTTAGATTATTATATGTAGATGAATCCTTCTTCATATGCTTAGTGAAACTATCATCTTGTTTGGATAGGTGTGGGTAGATGCATCCTTCTCCCTGCACGTATTCAAATTATCATCCTTTGAAAAAATCTATCCCTTAGATAAATCATCCAACATCTTAGGGTCTATTCGTTCAAAATTAAAATAAATCAAAATCAAAATCAAGGACAAATCCCAAATCCCAAATCAAATCATAATCAAAATCCGCAACGTATCTGAAAGTCCTAAAAGCCTAGTATCTCCTTCAAAATTTATCAAAAGACAAAAAAAATCTGCATCATCCATCCCTTGCATCATCATCATATCACCTTTCGATCCTAAAGATATCCTTAAATTTTCCACTTTGAGGCATAAAATAAACATCAATCCAAAGAATCAAGAGATTCATCTCCCATTCTTAAAAATTGATCCTTGTTTTATGTTTCAAACCAGATCTCAATACAAGAAGAACATGGAAGCCAACAAAGAAACACCTACTTCAAGTGATCTTAGTCAAACCACTCCTGAAATGAATCCCATTGGGTATGGAAATCTCACAGTTAACCTTCTGACATCATCACAAAATCCGCAAGAGGAAAACCAAGGAGAGGATCTTACCTTTAGAATGTCTCACGAAGAAATAACTGAAATGCTCCAAAATTCAAAGAACCATAAAATCATCAACATCATGATGAGACTTAACCTTTCGTTATACATGCTTGAGCTAGCAAAACAAGGGGCCAAGTTAACTTTGGATTTTGACGTGAGTACCATAGTGGAGACATCATTTCCTCCAATCTCATCCACCATTCCCATCTCATCTACACCCCCATCCCAAAACATCACGCAAAACATTCCACAGATCACAACATCCTTTGCTCCAATCCAACCCAATGTTAATAAGGGAAATACATTTCTCAATGCTATTCAAACACACCCCCTTGTTAATAATCAAAACTTGGATGCAAACAACACCTTGGAACAAAACATACCCGAAAACCCATTACATAAGAATGTTCCTCTCACCTTCCATCATGATCCATCATCATCATTTTTCCATGCAACACCTCAAACTTATCTCCTCACAAATTTGCAAGAGGAAGGAGACATGTTCGGATCAGGGGGCATTTTTGACACCACAACAATTTTGCAAGGACTCACACCCCTTACATTTCCACCACTTTCGATTTTTCCATCATCATCCACACCACTCCTTGGCTTAGGGCTTCCCCCTTTACCAAGTATCAATCAAAACAACATCCAAAATATAAACCAAAGCAATATGTGAAATGCTCAAAACTTGTTGTCGACAATGCAACAAAAAAATAAAAATGCACAAGAAATCACAACACCATCAAACACCCCCATAACATCGCAAAGCATGGTCTCTCAAGGGCCAATCACATCAACAACACCACTTATCATGCAAACCACCACATCAACAACACCATTCACCACTCAAAACACAAACATGACATTATCGCTCACCACAAATGCCATTCCAAATCCACCACCATCCACACCACCACCAACTTCCACCACATAAAACCAATACAACGTGACATTGCAAGCTACTTTTCAAAGGGGATTCCAACAAGTGCAAAAACAAAAAGTCATACACGTAGCTGCTCAACAAGTTGCTCAAGCTGCACAAGTTACCCAAGCAGCCCAAGCTGCCTTACAAGCGTAACAAGCCCAAGCTCTCTTACAACAACAAGTGGCACAAGCACAAGCCCAAGCATAAGCATCACAAACTCAAGCTCAGGAAAACACTCAATATCAAGCATAGCAGGCACAAGCACAAGCACAACTTCTTGCACAAAGACAAGCAGTGCAATTGCAAACATATCAACAAATAATTAAGCAATATCAAGAGCAGCAAGAAGCAGCCGAATTGGTAGCCCAACAATAAGCACAACAACAATAAAAAATATTAGCACAACAAAAACAAGATCAGCAATAGGTGTTGTTCATACAAAAGAAGGTGGAAGCCTACCTAGCTCGACATAACATACAAATACCATCAAACAACACACCAACCAACCCACCCATCCAACCCACAATCAAAACACCCCAAAACACCTTCATCCCACCTCCTTATCAAGTCGCTCTCGCAACAAGTGCTCGATCTTCAATTAGGGCAAACAAAGAATACACTAAGCAACTTGTGTCTATATCCATTCGATAGGAGCATAGTGATGAAACCATTCCCCAAGTGATTTGAGATCCCTAAATTTGATAAATATTGAGGGACGGGAAACCCTAAAGATCACATCAAGGAATTCTAGGTTCATTGCATGGAAGTCACATACGACGATACTTATCTGATGTGGCTATTTCCTAGGAGTTTGGTTGGCCACGCTATGGAATGGTTCTCTCATCTACCTTCAGGCATTAGAACATTTCAAGAAATTATAGACGCATTCATTAAAAACTACGCATGCAACATTGCAATGGATGTTAGTCTAGAAGAACTCTCAGCTCTGAAACAAGGAAAGGGGGAATCATTCACTTCATTCCTACAACGATGGTGATAGCCTCTTGGCATTTCATCTCAAGGTTTAGGGCATCACCACATATGATCAGTTGATCCCCAAGGCGCTCAGCATTGAAAGAGCCCTCATGACTCAACCAACGGGATCAACCTCATACCCCGAACAACAAAACAACCGCCCACCATCCAATTACAACAATAAACATCACACGTGGGAAATGAACAAAAACATTACTAATGATGGTGTCATTGATGCCAAGGTGGTCATTAGTGCTCCTTGCCAACATACACCCACACCACAACTCCAAACACAACACTAAAAAAATCATCACGCAATACAACAACCGCACAACAACCCAAAAATCAATAATCTTAATGAGAAAAGAGGACCACCCCAAAGGAACAAGAGTTATCCCAAGTGAAAATACACCACTTTGGGGGAACCACTTGAGGACATAATGAAAAAGTTGATAGACAAAAAACTCATCAAAGCTCCTACATTTGAGAATTACCAAGAACCGGATGTGAAACCTCCTTGGTATAACGAGAATCAACTTTGCAAATTCCATAAAATCAAAGGCCATACCATAAATAGTTGCATGAGATTGAAAAACGTCATTCAAGATCTCATCGATAAAAGAATTATAAATGTGGAACAACCTACAGGAAATCAGGATCTTAAGATATATATGAATCTGATGCTGAATCATGGTAACAAAGGGAATAACAATGATAAAGGGAAAGGCACCCACTCAAACATAAACCATGTGTATGAAACTGTCATCACCTCCCTAGATGAAAATTGCATGGTCATCACCATCAAAGGCGCCCATGCTGAAGATTGTGGAGTCACCACAAGAGGCGGCAGAGTCACCATCGCAGGGTAATCCCAGCCAAACAAAGTCCCTACATCTAGATTAGTTCCTAATGGCTACAATGTCCTAGATCAACTCAAGAGAATGCCAGCACAAATCTCCATCATGGAGTTGCTAAAAATTTCATCTTCCCATAGGAAAATTCTTGAAGAAGAATTGGCCTCATCCACTATCCCCGCAGATCTTGATGCGAAGCAATTCCAAGCTATGGTCGAAAATATCATTACGCCTAATCTTCTTACATTTTCTAACCAATATTTCCCCACCCAACCATCTCACAACTGTGTGCTTAACTTTGAAGCCATCGTGCATAAGAGCAAAGTCAAAAGGGTCTTGGTGGATGGAGGTGCGGGCTTGAACATATGCTCTCTCAGTCTCATCAAGCAATTGAAAATATTAGAGGATTCTATCGACAAAGGAAAGGGTATCATGATAAGAGCATATGATGACCAAGAAAGATTGTCTCAGGGAACAATCAAAATCCCTATTCAAGTAGGACACACCATCATGGAAACTATTTGTTAGGTCTTGGACCTTGACTTTCTATATAATATCCTCCTAGGACGTCCATGGATCCATGCGATGAAAGCAGTAGCATCAACCTTCCACCAATGTGTGTAATTTACACATAATGGAGACAAAGTTACCTTCCATGGAGATCCTGAACCTTTTTCGTATTGCAAAAATCTTGAAGCAAAGTATTACAAAATCCCCCAAGTACCAAAAAATGATTCGGGCCCATCCACACCATACATCGATCCCACCACCCTCACATGCACTTCTATGACAAAGACACCCGCCACTCCCACCATTCCCACCATCTCCGACATCAAGCTCATCATCCAGGATGACGGTTGTGGAAGCTACAAGCTCACTAATAATTCCTTTGTGGTAGGAGAGTTACCACAATCTCCTAGATAATGGGGACGTCCACAAATAAATGAGGCTTCCACATCTCAAACGTCCCCTACAGACTATCCTGAATTTACAAGTTGGGGAGATCTTGGCCAAGAGGTTATTGAGGCAGATCCATCTCACATGTTATATCAAGATGAAAGACCAGTACCAGACTTACCAATGGATGACAAAAGCAAGGGTCTACAAATGATGCTTGCAATGGGCTACGATAGAAATTGAAGACTCGGATAAAATGACAATGGGCTCATAATACCTATCATGCCAGAGATGTGACTGATAACAAACCTTGGCCTTGGATGTACCCCTCTGAGTACAACCATATGTGGCCGAAGTAATCTTGTTAGAACGGTTAATATTCCTCCTCTACCAACCACAATAGAAGTACGCTTACCAATATCCACAGGTAGAGACATACATAACTTTATAACTGACATTTATAATAGCAGCGATGATGAGAATACCATGACCAATCTACCTAGGTTATTTGAGGATACCGCCCTTTGCATGATTAGCACCCTCTCCTTCGAAACAGACCATCAAAATCATGAGATCCACTTAGTATATCCCCAACTCATCGACTACGACCAACGAGGACCACCAATTCTTGATACATTCGAAAACGATGAGGCACTCTCATAATTCATGGGACTGCGGGATAACATTCCAGATGGGGATCACAAAGCAGGGTTTATAATAGAGTTGGACACACATGCCTATTATGGGGAAACAATTGAATCCTTTAATCGCAAAAGTGAGAAATTAAGAATAATATCCAGGTCCTTGAGTGAAAACCACATTGTGGCACTCTCTAAAAAGAAAAGAGTAAAAAGAAAGGACACATCCAATGGTGAAAACCTCTCTGAGGCGCCTGAGGATGGGGGATTCAATCTTCCTTTAAGAGCTATTCATCATGAAAAGTCAACAATCTTGGCAGAAAAATGCAATCCGATCAACCTAGGAACAGAGGAGACCCTACATATCACATTCTATATGGAGTCACTACTTTCAGAAGAGCAAGAGATCCTAGTAGCCTTCTTAAGGGAAAGATAGATAAAATTTGCATGGAGTTATGCTGACATGCCAGGCCTTGATCTAGAAATCATAGTCCACCACTTAGCAGTATATCCAGAAGCAAAGCATATTAGACAAAAGCTTCAAAAAATGCATCCTCAATTTGCCTTATTTGTCAAAATGGAGCTTAAAAACTTGTTAGATGCAAGATTCATCTGACTGATAGATTATCCAGAATGGGTATCAAACTTGGTACTTGTTTCAAAACTTGATGGAGCCATTAAAATCTGCATAGACTTCAGAGATTTGAACAAAGCATGTCTGAAAGATGACTTCCCACTTCCAAATATAGACATGATAGTAGATATGACAACATGACATGAGATGCTATCACTAATGGATGGATTTTTAGGATACAATCAAATCATGATAGCAAAAGAGGATCAACATAAGATAGCTTTCACTTGTCCATGGGGGACTTAGTGCTGGAACATGATGCCATTCGGTCTAAAGAACGTAGGAGTAACATACCAAAGGGCCATGACATTGATATTCCATGAAATTATCCATAAGATAGTTGAAGACTATGTCGACGACATTCTAGCTAAATCAAGAAAGAGAAAAGATCACATAGCAACCCTAAGTGCCATCTTTGACAGACTAGAGGAGTACAAGGTCAGACTAAACCCAAAGAAGTGCATCTTCGGTGTACAATCAGGAAAATTGCTAGGATATATAGTATTAATGAGAGGCATCGATTTGGATCCAACAAAAGTAAAATAAATCCTCAAGATGGAGGCACCAAACACATTAAAACAATTGAGAGGCCTCCAAGGTAGGCTCTAATCCATTAGAAGATTCATAGCACAACTAGTGGACAAACAGAACCCATATTCTCACCTACTCCACAAGGGATTAGCGTACAAATGGGATACTAAGTGTGAAGAGGCATTCAACAAAATCAAAGAATATCTACTAACATCACCAGTCTTAATTCCACCCATCCCAAAGAAACCATTTATCTTATACATGTCATCAATAGTAGCATCCCTTGGAGCTCTTCTAGCTCAACATGACGAAAATGGAATGGAAAGGGCTATCTACTACATCAACAGAATAATGGTTGGGCATGAGCTAAACTATTCATTCATCGAGAAAGCATGCCTCACAATAGTGTTTGCATCACATAAATTTAGACATTACATGTTGGCACATAAAATAAAACTCATTGCCAAAATTGACTCTCTCAAGTATCTACTATCAAAGGCAATGCTCACAAAAAGAATGGAAAAATGGGCGATGATACTATCAGAATACAACATTGAATATGTGAAGTAGAAAGTAATCAAAGGCCAAGTCATCGCAGATCAATTGGCAGAAGCACCTATATATTCTAAGAATCGTCTTGTCTCAAAGTTTCCAGATGAATCTATTTTCAACCTCAATGTAGCTGACCACTAGAAACTATATTTTGATGGCTCATACATGTAGCATGGATCAGGAGCTGGTGCTTTCTTCATCACCCCACAAGGGGACTACATACCAAGGTCCTACAAACTAGCATTTCCCTACACCAATAACATTGTGAAATATGAGGCTTTGACCATAGGTCTCAGAATAGCAGTGCAGTGGAACATCATGGCTCTCAAAGTGTACAAAGACTCCCAATTGATCATAAATCAAGTCAATGATGAATATCAAACCAAGGACGACAAGCTCACTCCATACAAGAAATTGGTGGAGACTCTCAAAGAATCCTTCATTGAAATCACATTTGAGTAGATACCTAGAGCCAACAACAGAGCAACAGACGCCATGGCAACAATTGGGTCCCTACTAGACATCCCCAACAATGTTCCAATATATGAATTCCTGATAGAGCAGCTTCTTGTTCCCACATTCGAGGTACCAGAATTAGAATTCATGTGCGAAATCGTTGGTCTCAGTGATCCTCGGTACCACGACATTTACACATACCTTTGTATAGGAATCATACCCGCTAACCTACCTTCAAACCTAAAACGAACGTTTGTTAAAAAGACATCCAGATTTGTCATCCTAGGTGATACCCTATATCGTAGAAGCATAGAAGGAACCCTACTATGCTGCCTAAATGTTGAGGAGGCATTAATCGCTCTGACTGAAGTTCACAACGGTATTTGTGGTTCACACTCGAGTGGAATGACCATAGCTAAGAAATTGCTGAGGATGGGGTATTATTGGCCCACAATGGAATGAGAGGCACATGACTATGTTAGAAGGTGTCTACAATGTCAATAGCATGGGGACCTCATCCATGCACTAGCTCAAGAACTTCATCCCATCGTCACACTATGGCCCTTCTCGCAGTGGGGACTTGATCTCATTGGAAAAATCACACCCACTTCACCTAATGTCCACAAATTCGTCATAACCACAACAGAGTACTTTACTAAGTGGGTGGAAGCCATACCCATGACGTATGTAACTAGGAAGTAGATTTCAAAGTTCATTATGAACTATCTCATATGTCGCTACAGTGTCCCACAAGCCATTATCTCAGATAATGGGACACCATTCAAGAATTAGGATTTTCGTGACTTATGCGAAAAGTTCAAAATACAACATCGCTTCTCCACCCCATACTATATCCCCAAGCCAATGGCCAAGCAGAAGCTACAAACAAAACCATTCTAAAAATCCTCAAGAAAATAGTCAATGACGCAGGTCATGACTGGCACCTACAGCTTAATCCCGCCCTCTGGGCCTATCGACCCAACATCCGCACACCCACTGGTGCCACCCCCTTCTCCTTGGTCTACGAATCAGAAGTTGTACTCCCCATAGAGATCGAGCTCCCATCCCTCAGGATATCATTACAAAACCTCATCATAGATGAAGAGTACTAGGTATCAAGACTAAATGAGTTGGAGCTACTACATGAGCAATGTGTAGATGCTTTAAATCATTTGCAAGTCTATCAGAATAGACTCAAAAGGAGCTACAATATGAAAATCAGAAGTAGGACATTTCAAGTAAGAGAATTGGTCTTAAAAGAAAATTAGAAGAATGTCCCAAACCCAAGAAACAAACAAAAATTTGAACCCAATTGGCTGGGACCATTTTTTATCATAGCAAGTTACAAATTAGGGGCATATCAGTTATCAACACCTGAAGGGGAACCTCTTTAGGATCCCTTGAATAACTCTCATCTCAAAAAGTTTTATGCCTAAATCTTTCAAGGTATAGAACCAAAAAATCAGAAAATGTACAAAAAAATGTTTACTTCGGCGAAAACCTGGCAAACAAGTGTCTTGGTAATAACAAAAAAAGAAAAAAATAAAAAAAGAAAATCAAAAAAAGGATTGAAAACAGTAAAGGAAAAAATCGTCCTCTAGTGAAAACCACTTTGGTGGCACTTTGGGCAAGTACCTTGGTGAAAACTTGGCAAATAAGCACCTTGCGTAAATAAGCACTTCCCATCCACCAGGATCTTTATGGCTTGTTCTGCATCATCCATCCATTTCACTTCCATCATCCATCGCATCCAGATTTCCCTCCACCACTCATCCACTCACATCTGCACCATAGCTTGGTCCTATTTTCGTATCATGATCCCTCCTAGAACTACTTGGCTCATCCTTAAGGTCAATTTCTCCTGCATTTATCAGAGTAGTCTATTGCATCACGCTGGGAGCATGTTCTTATTGGGTCGGATTCGTGTATGTTCTTAAATTCTTCAAAATCAAAAAAAAAAAAATCAAAAACATTCAAAACATATCAAAATCCAAAAATAAGTCAAAAAGTTAGTCAAAAAGTAAAAAAAAAAGTCGTCTTGTTGAACTACACCATCTCTGAGCTTGAACATAGGCAAGGTTGATCTTTGATCATCCCCGAGACACTTAGGTCAGTCCTTTAGGAGTCTATCATAATAAACTAACATCTCATCATGTATATCTTCATCTATAAATCGGTCAAGTCGTTAGTCAAACTACGTGGTCTCTGTGGTATAACATAGGCAAGGCTAATTTTTCAATCAGCCCCCAAGGCCCCTAGGATAGGTCTTTAGGTTAGTATCTTGGTCAAAATCTCAGAAAAACCCAAAAACATTGGAAAATCAAAAATAAAAACATTTGAAAATCTCAAAAAAATACCAAAATAGCCTCAAAACATTGTAAAACTCCAAAAACATCCAAATATTTGAAAAAATCCATCTGTCTCATCTAGCTTGCACTGCAATAAACACCAATCATAATAAACTGATCGTCATCCTCAACCTTTGGTGAAACAGTTAGAAACAAGTCTGGCAGGTTAAAAGTAAAACTCAAAAATGTCAAGTCTCAAGTCTAAGTCAGTACGTAAATAAGTTGGTCAATTCTTTGTGTTGATAGTCCATCATCCAAATAGTCCCATATCAATCATCTGATAACATCATGTCCTAGGATGAATCCTTCCTACAATGGGCATTATTTATCAGAAAGAACACTTTGATAATCGAAATGATGTGCCACCATCCACTAATATGTCCTAGGATGTATCCTTCCTACAATGGGCATTATCTTTTGGCAATAGTTTTAGTTTTATCTTTAAAAACACATTCCCTTTTGGTTAGTGGTATTGAAGAACATCAACTTGTTGGTGTACCTTATCTTTGTCTTTTGACTTATCTTATTGCACTCAGTCCAAGGACCTCTAGATGATATCAGAATGACGGATTTAGAGAGATAGGAATGGGGCAACGATCATTATCCTTTTGTCTACTATGCTTTTTGGAAGTTCTTGTAAAATAACCTTGGTGAATACTTGCTCTGTTAGATATGTATAGAGGATGTTTTGGATAGCTTGTTGACTATTTCATTGATTGGTTTTACCTTTCTGTGTTTTGGTCTGAGGTGTTTGAAACTTCTAAAGTGAATCCTAGCAAGGTTTCTATATGTCAGGTGTGAACAAGAATACTCCTATCTATTTGTCGAGTCAAAGTCCATCACACTTACAATGAAATCTTGGTCCTTTATACCTTGATGCATCGTGCTTATGCGTGTTATCAAACATAAGGTAAGTGACCCTTTCTAAATTCCCAATCCTTGATAAGCAAATCATCCATTTCTCATCATCATTTCATCATCATCATATGGGCTTGTTGGATCCTCTTGTCATCATCTAATGTCTTCTTTTCCGCACTAACATAACGTCATGAATAATTAATCATCATCACTAGTGCATCTATCTTGCATCCACAAACCATCAGTATTATGCATATCATCTCTCATACATAATCATCATCATAATATAGATATGTTAATCTAAGCATCTCATAAAGTCATACATTTGCATAATCATAGCATATCACATCATTCACCTCATCCATCTCACATCATATCATCATTTAGGTTGTTTAAATCAATAGTGCATACATCTTGCATCCACAAACCATCAATATTTTGCATATCATCTCACATGCATAATCATCATCATAATATAGATTTGTTAGTCGAAGCATCTCATAAATCATATATTTGCATAAATCATACATTTGCATAATCATAGCATATCACATCATCCATCTCATCCATCATCACATCATATCATCATTTAAGTTACAGTTTAGGATAATATAGATTTGTTATTCTAAGCATCTTAAAACCATCACATTTGCATCATCATCCATAACCATCCAGCTTGAACCTCTTTATCACGAGATTGACCTTCAAATAGAATCTTTTCACTCGATCTCTTGAGGGGGCAATGTACTAGTGTACTTCTTTCCACTGGGGCATCCGAAAAAAATAAACTTTTTTTGAATTTTGATCGCAGCAAGTTTATTTTTTGAACCAATGCAGCAAGTACATTGCTTCAAAGAGGGAAAAAATGTAGACATGCAAAATATGCATACATTTCAATCCAATAATCAAATAACCTTCATTTAATCAAATCTAACATTTCATCCTTCAAATTAAATAAATCCACTTCATCATTACCTCATTTAAATAAATCAATTAAATACTAACATTTCATCTTTTATAAATCATTCCCTAGATTCATATTCCAAATATTAATCAACCTTTATCTTGCATCATCTATTTAATTAAATAAACCGACTTTATTTAATTCAGTTTCAAAATTCATATTTCTCCCTCTTGATTTAAATAAATCAAAATATTTAAGTCAAGTGGGTCAAAATAAACTAATCATCACCTAAGCTAATCTAATCCTGATTAACCTAACCTAACTACCCATCACATCCTCTAGCTTTTCCCACTTGCACAAATAAGTCAATTTATTGATTTATTAAAATCCTTATTTTCTTTCAACTTGGCATAAAAATAGAATATTCCCTCAAGTTTGAAAATGAAGACAAGTTGAATTGTCCCTTCCAATATGGCAATAAATTCTCTATTTTATGTCCCCCTCTCAACATTTATTTCACAAATTCAAATTTCAATCTCCATCTCTTGGGCACATTGGCCAAAACTTGCACATTCCTCAACCTATGACAAGTTGACAAGTGGCCTCATCTCATTGGCCAAATCATTATCCCACATTGCTCTATTTTGAGCTCTCTTCCAATTTGAAAATCTATAAATAAAGGGTTGATTCTTCATCAAAACATCTACCATCTCAAGCAAAGTTACTCTCTTGAATTGAGAACTAATTTTTTCCATCTTACTCCACCACCATTGCATTTTCATCATTTGAGCTTGTCAAGGGTTGGGAAAGGGTCACATTTCACAATAAAGTGACACCAATCCACTATGGAATAGGTGTGCATTATGTATCTTTCATGATTTCAATTTAGTTTTTTTTGTTATCATGTTTAGGAAAATTTTTGCATTATTTCATAGGAGTATTTGTGCATTTATATGAACAAACCTCATTGTTAACAAAATGTTGGAGGAATAGCGTTATGTAAATTTGTAGGTGCTCACATATAGTATAACAGTAGAAGATGAAATCATTGCCACCATCTTACCTAATTTGCATTCCTCTCCCAACATTTTTCCTACTTGTGACAATGCTACAATCATGAATGACCATGAAAATGACATTTGTGAGGAAGAATGTTTATGTTAGGAGATCTAATAATTGAGAGTTTTGACAATCCTACTTCTCCCCCTTGGGAAGACAATATAGGTAATAAGGGTGTAATTGTAGATAATCATAATAATCACATTGACCCTTCTCCTAATATCCTTCATATTAGTCAAGATGATAGTTTGGTATTAGAAGATATACTTGAAAGTCATGAAAATATCATTCCTCCCTTTCCTAATGCTCCTACCAAATAGGAAGATCTATTTGGTAAGCATGAGAATCATAGTGGTCCTTTTGTTGATGCCTCCCCTAATTTTGATAAAGCTTCTTTACAAAATCTAACCATGGATGAACATATTACAAGCTCTCATACTAGGATAGCTAATACAACACAAGTGAATGAGACCTTAGAGAAAAATGACAAACAAATAGAACCTTCTCCTAATATCCCACTATTGATAAATAAGGAAATTCAACCATTGATCATTCCACTACTTGTGATGAAGTCATTTTACAAGAACCAACCCTCAAATGTCAAGAAATTTTGGTTTGTAGTTCTCCTAAAAACTCTCTTCCTAGGGAGGATATCATGGTGCAAGAAAATGATAACATTGCCAATAATCCTATAGTGTCCTTAAAAGAAGATGAAGATGCAACATTAGACTCTCACTCACTAAGGGATGTTAATATTATTCAACCTCAACTCATCCTTTACCCACCATCACACAAACTTGAAAATCAAAGAAAACCTGAATCCATCCTCTACCAACCTAAGAATAATGTGTCGAAGCATATAACACTAGAAATAATCTGAAACCAAAACAATCGACCTCGAAACCCTTACCTTTTCCTAACCCCATATTTCCTAGTACTCTTTGTATTCCTTTACATAGTGGAAAGGAGTATGATATTATTAAAAAAATTAAGAATACTCCCACAAAGATATCCCTATGGGACCTGATTCAGAATTTGCCTAATTATCACACTATGCTTCAAACTACCTTGCAACAAGTTCCTATCCCTTCTAATGTGCATCCCTAATGACATAGTAGCCATGACTCAAGGAATAAATTTTGACATTTTTTTCCACCAAAGTGAATTCCCCCCTTTGGAAGTGCAAAAACAAAATGATGCTTTCGTGATCATAGCTCAATACAATAGGATAGGGATAAAGAAAACCCTTGTTGATAATGGGTCAGCCCTTAATGTGTGTAGTGTGACCATTTTGGATAGGATTGGTGTCAATCAATAAAAAATTCAGCTTGATTCTTTATCTATTAAGGGCTCTGACAATGTAGGAAAACAACTGCTTGGTGTGATCACTTTAACTATTATAGTTGGGAAGGCCACATTGGAAACACTAATTCATGTTATGCCTCATGATCTTTCATATAATATCCTTCTAGGAAGACCATGGATTCATGCAATGAATGACATGCCTTCTACTCTTCACCATAAAATGAAATACATCTACAACAACAAATTACACACAATCAACAGTGATCATGAGCCTTATAGTGTTCTACAACTTGAAAAAGGTAAAGAAAATCCTTTGGCAATATTAACACCAACTACACAAGTGGAACACATGCAACAAAAATACAAAGAAAAAAATATCAAGGTAGTCACAAAGCTATTAGAAGATTATTGGGGTTCCTTAGATTTCACACCAATATTCATGGGAGAATACAAGATCATAAACCAAGACTCTGAAAAGAGAAAAGAAAAATCAATAACTTCAGAAGACATTTTGAAAGCATCCATCTCATCCAGTTTAGAAAAAGAAGCAAATTACACAACATAATTTGATGAAATTAATCATTAGCAACCACCGGATCCAAAAGCAATGAAAAAGCTTTATCAAAAAGATTATGAACTTATGAAACAACTTGGGTCTAGTGGAAAAGGATGTGGTGCTAGAGAACAAGGTATCCATGTCCCCATAGACCCTCACATGCAAGAAACAAATCATGGTATTGGTTATTTTCCTTTCATAGAAATCAATGCATCCAAAAATCCTTCACTTAACATCAAAACTCTTACAAAACATTCTTCTAAGCCAACTTTAAAAGTAATGCATCCTGAACTGATAGATACTATTGGTCTTCAATTTTTTCCTTTACAAGAAATGAAACAAATAAATACATCTTCACTTAATGTCAATGTCATCTCGCAAAACACTAATGACTTGAATTCATTAGATTTTACACCTTCCTGTAAAGGAGAGAAAAAAGATCTCGCAATATAAAGAGTCTTGCATAGGTACAAAAACTAATACTAAGCAAGAAATATCTTTTCCACAAATTACAGGAACACCTACAATTGATCAAGAGGGTATCTTGTCAAGAATCCTCCAAGATGACTTGATATCTCTCCCTCCAAGAACTCAAAAGAAATTTTATTACACGAATTCATTTTGCACATATCATAGAGTTCATGGTCATGCTACTAATGAATATAAGGCTTCTAGTAGTAAAATTCAACATCTTAGGGAGTTTGGTTCTCTTTCTTATGTGGGGGCAGCTCATTCCTCTAATCGATATTGATTTTCACTCAAGCATGTTTCTCATCAATCATTTTGACTCATCTTTGTCCTGGACTAAGTGGGGGCAACAGTTTAGATAGCCTCGTTCTCTTATGTCACTTATCATTGTATCTTTTGGATAGTTGACCACCTTTCATGTACATATAAGAGAAAGCTTGGGATGTGGATGGCATTCCTTAAATTAGCTTGCATGTGATGTACTACCTTTTTCATGATGTAGCTTATTGGAAACATATGACTTGGCATAGGGCTTTCAGAGTAAGCTCTTGTGTCTTCTTCTACTTTAAAGCAATTTCTCATAGTAATGGTGTTAGCAACTGCTTTAAAGTGGGGGTATACATCGGCACTCATATTTCATTGTGCGATTTTATTCTTTCTTGCGATGTGTCCTTTTCTTGGTGTTGTCATTGAACTTGATTTCCTCCAAGAGTGTGATATTTCTTTGACTTTTCCTCTCTTGGAAACATTAGGCACAATGTTCCCTAAGATGAGACCTTTCACAAACTAAGAAAAATCCCTTTGAACATTCCTTGCACTATCTTGCATTTACAATGCCTATGAGTTTCAAGCATATGAAGTTTTGCTTGCCTCATGGAGCTTGAAGATCTTTTTTGCATGGTGCCTTATTAATGTTATCAAGAGGTATAACTTTGGTATTGTTTGAGCAGGAAGCCTAATCTAAGTTGTGACTTTCCCCATAGCCACTTCCATGTGTGTGAGTGCATATTGGCCATGTGTACATTTTTTTTAGACAAATAACCTAGATCTATTCCACATCAAGTTGGAAAAATGGTCGAAGCTTGATCCACCTTTTTAATTTTACTTTTTTTCCCTTTCTCCTATTTATTGTCATTTCATGATCGCATATTTTGTTTTGCTACATATCATACACCTCATGTGTGTCATTTCATGCTTAGGTTGGTTTGACATAGGACCATGGATCTTGGGGGCTTGGCCACCTCCTTTTATCTTTTCCATCCTTTGACGTCCGCATTGGTACAATTAGACCCCTCTTGAATGACTACTTTAGTGTGAGTTTGAAGCAGGTTCATCCTCTCACTAAAGTGGGAGCTAAATGTGACCACTGAAAAGGTATTCCTTTTTCCTTGCTTGATTTGGGAATAATTAATGACAAATTGGACCTAATGTCGCCTTGGTCTAGTGTTGTGAGGTGTTTTAAACATCCACAATAGGTCTTTGGCCCTTTTAAAGCTAAATTAACTTAACCCTACCCTAATTTAATGTTGTAAAATGTATTTATTTACATTTTCATATTAAATTTAGGAGGCTTGTAAATTAGGTGGACCTAACCTAGTGTTGTAATGTGTGTTACACATTCACATGGGATTTAGGGCCCTTTTAAGCTAAATAGACTCAATTTTGCATTAATTTAGTGTTGTAAAGTGTATTTACTCACACTTTCACACTAGATTTTGGGCCCCATTGCATTTATGAAATTTGAATCATCATTAATAGGCTCCTATGACCCCTTATTTTTGCATCCTGGGGCATATTTTTATTAATATCCTGAGGCATTACTTCATTGCTATTGTCAAAGATCAAGATATACATCCTTCATGGTAATTTCATGTTGAATTGCAGATTTGTAAACATCATTGTACAAGACATCAATCAAGGTAAAATTTTCTATATTTCATATCATATGTTTCATGTTTCATGTCCTTGTTTCATTGTTTCATCATTTGATTTAATTACCTAAAAGAGGTTTGACCAAGGCAAACTCCTACTCACTAACAATCAAAATTTTCTCGCTTTCTTTGTGTGATTGTAGATATAGGTGCTTTCAAGGATTGGAGATGATTAAAGAATAGGTTTAAAGCTTGTTGAAGTCATATCCCTATTGGCAAGGTCAAAATCCACATAAAAAGTCACTTATAGCCCCGAAAATTAGGGTTTCAGATTGAGACACCTGGAGGAATAGATTGAGCAGAATGAGGAGAACAGATCCAATTTTTGAATTCATAGAAAATTCAAACTATATTCATTCACCATTAGTGGAAAATGAGTCCCACTGTAGGTAGTTTTTAGAGATCTTTGCAGATTCAGATACCCATTTTCTGAAAACTTCCTCCGATGTAGTTTTCTAGAATTGGGACTGATTTTCCTAGAATGGCGAATGAGTCCCACTTGGCTTAAAAATTAGTATATTTAGGATTTCAAAGCTCCATTCCATCCTTAACAAGTTTCCAAGTGCACACTTTCAGTTTTACAACTTTTTGCTTTGTTTATGTTTGCATATCACATTATGTTTTCAAAAATTTCATGTTTTACAAGTTTACACTTGGTGGAAAATCCCTTTCTTGTCTCAATCCTCTCCAAGGATACCTTATAGTAGGATCTCTCACATCCTTCATTGGTTTGAGATCTCTAAGGTGTCCTTGAATGTGAATATTGTGAAATTGGATCCCTCTCCTTGTATCCATTTTGTAGACAAGGGAGTGAAGCATTCATTTCTAGTGTTCACATTTTGGTGAACCTGACAAGTTAACTAATAACATTTTGGATATTTTCGCATATCACACTGTGTTTTCAAATATTTTGTATTTTCCAAGTTTACACTTGGTGGTGAACCCCTTTCTTGTCTCAATAATCTCCAAGGATATCTTATAGTCAGATCTCTCACATCGTTCATTGGGTCAAGATCTCTAAGGTGTCCTTGAATATGAATATTATGAAATCAGATCCCTCTCCTTGTATCCATTTTGTGGACAAGGGAGTGAAGCATCAAGTTTGATTGTACACATTTTGGAAAATAAAATGGAAAATACTAGTAAGGAAAATGCAAGTCAACCTTTAAGCAAGGCATCGGCTTCCCAATGTTGTTCATTGTATACCGAAGGCAGACAACTAGCTAAAGGGCCAAGGGCAAGTGCCGAACTAGGAGAAGTACCAAGTTCATCACTCTATATAGGAGACTTCTCATTTAATCTCATGGAAGAGGAAAATAATGTGTTCAATTCATTATGCACCTCTTCACGAGTCAATTTTAGTTGTTTCCTCATCATGATCCAAGTTAATCAAAACAATAGGATGAATGATAATATCCATTGAAGATTTCAACTCTTGTTGTGACTATTGCATTGGATCATTTTGTTTTGGTTGGGAAGGAGGGTCATCATGTATTGCTTCAGTCAAGTTTGTATTTTTATTTTCATTGTTAGGTTCATGTGATGTGCGAGCAAGGGAATGATGTCTACATCTATGCTCTCAAGCACCTCTATTTCTTTTGTTTTTTTTTTCAAGTTGCATTTGTGTAGAAGCAGGTTGATCAACCATAGGTTGCTTTTCTTCCTTAAGGGGAGGAACAGAAGGATCCATAGGAGGTTGTTCATCCACTTTCTCTTTTTCTATGTAAACTTGTTTTATTCTAGGTGGTGTGACAGGGTTGCTTTCATTATCTCTTGGTCTTTTGGACGATGTAGGGGAAGTTTCTATTTTTGGTTGGTCTTGGTTGTTTGGTTCTTGTTTAGGTTCAAGCATGGTTTCATCAAGGATGGAAGGTGTGGAAGTAGAGGGGGACATGTTTTAGAGGGATAGCTTGGCTATTTTCTTTGCTTTGAATTTTTGGTAAGATACTAAAAAGAAGCCTTCTTGTTACTTGATAGGTTCCATGGGCTCGGGCCAAAAGGCTTATAAAGAAAAGTTTCCTTTTGAAGAAAAGGGGTTAAATTAAAATTCACAAGAAATTAATCATTAGCAAAGGTAATAATTTTCATAACTAATATAAGAAAAATGTTATTTGTTATCTTCTTTTCTGATTCGGAGACCTAAAAGGTGAGAAACATACACTCATGGTTGGTATGCACTCACACACATGTAGGTGGCTATGGGGAAAGTTGTGGACATTAAAAATGTACTCCTTTGTAGAAAGTACAATCTGTGGCTTAATTACGTCCTATTTTGGGCACCCTTACATCAATCACCCCTTAAAAATTGCATTTATAGGCCCCTAATGCTCATAATTTTGGAGTTTAAGGCCTATTCCACTCATAAATCACACAAATCCCAACAAGTAACATTCAAACCACTCAAATTTCATGAAACCCACCTCAAAAATCCCTGGTGGGAATAAGTCGCCCAGGTGGCAAATTATTCCCTTTTGAGGTATTTTTTATTTTTGAGTGGGAAAATCTTTGACCTAATTCTAATTCTTGAGGGATGTCAGCCTGTGAAGTTAAAATAATGAATAATTCAGTGTTATTGCCTATAAATACTTTTTTTAAGGTCATTTTGCACATCTCCTAGTCATTTTTACAAAGCAAATTCAATATTCAAAAGCTAAATATTTTTTGCAAAAAGATTCATTAGTCTTTGTACAAAAAATTTGAAGCTTTAGGGTAGCAAACTATGGTTTTTATAGGTCTTAAAGATCACTTTTTGTTCAATATATTACATTGCAAAGGATTGATCATGGATGCCTAGGGTGAATCATGGAGAAATCTAGGGTGAGGAGATACAACTAGAAATCAAATCACACCTAAAGACTTGTTTTCAAAGTGATTCCATCTTCCATTTTCTTTCTATCTTTAGATTCAAGGTTTTCATGTCATTTACATTCATTTGAAATGTTGTATGATTTCTTGGATTGAAGTATTGCATCATTAAATTTCCATTTAATATCTAATTCTAGCACATTAGAATACGGTCTTGTCTTACTTCAGATTTTCCTAGTCTAAGACACACTTAGGGCTAGGGTTTTATGTAGATTTTATCTCTTCCAAAGTTTAAACACCAAATATGGGTTGGATCAAGGAAAACCCCCCATTACAAAAAAAATTATCATTTGTTTTGCAAGTGTCTTTGAAGATTCAAATCTAGATTTCCATTAGAAAATAGAGTGCAAACTGTGGGCTTCTATTTCCACTTTCAAATTTACAAAAAATCCAAAGTGGACTAAGTCTCCCATAGTGGTGACTTAGTCCCACTACACTGGTTTTTCAATAATTTTTACAATTTCAAATACTCATTCGGCATAAACAACTTTGTGCGTAGTTTCCCTCATCTAGGACTAAGTCGCCCAACTTGGCGTAAGTGTCCCAGTTGGTTCAAAAATCAACTTTGCGACAATTTTAGAGGTCTCTGCAATCTCCAATCTGCTATTCATCAGTTTCTAGGTGCACATTTTATGTTTAGTATCTTCATTTTGTTCTTTATTGCATCTATTTCATCATTCTGCATATCACAGTGTGTTTTTCAGCACTTTGCATTTCTTAGGTTTTACATTAATAATCACCTTTTCTTTTTAAATTTCTGCATTTAGACATCACATTTAGATACATTGCATCCTTCATAACATAAATCTTTGAATGTAACATTACATTTTGACCACCAATCTTTCTCCTTTTAGTTGAAGAGCCCTAGAAGGAGCTTAAAGCATTCGAGTGCCAAAATCTTTGTTTACATTTTGGGGAACCTAAATTTTAAAATTTTTTGCTTATGATTTCAAATAAACCCTAGGTTTAACTTGCATTAGCATTGCATTAATTTTTTCATTATTTAAATTGCATCCTAGGGTTTTCAAAATTGCATTAGTGAAAAGCTCATTTAGGCTTGCATTATAGCATTTCATTTCCTGCCACCATAGTGAAATTTTGTACTTACACTGAAGATTTGCATGGTACAATACAAAACACATCAATATCCACTAGAAAATTCAGAAAAACTTAAAAAATTGTCCTGTACTAGGACTAATTCGCCACCATGGGTGACTTAGTCCCGGTGCACATTTTACATTTGTGTTTTCAACATTTTGTTTCTAGTTTCTTCAATTACTATTTTTTTTCATTACTTTTTTGTTTCTATGCAATTCTTTTCTATTACATTCAAATCCTTAGCATTAATATTATTTACTTTTATGACACTTATAGATAGCATTAGATTTTACAATGTTCATTTTCAACATTAGTTCCTAGTTCATTTACATCAAATTCATCGAAAAAAACAAATAAAAACCTCACAACATCAAATGAACCAATAAAAAAAGTGATTCATTTTAGGACAACTATATCATCCAAACCTTTTAGTAGTGGGGTGATCCCACAATAATTGGTTATAGTTTTTGGCCAAACTTGACATTAAAATTAGGATTTTTCACCAAATATTCACTTTCTTACACCTATAGCAGCTAAACCATTAAGAATTTGAATATGAATCAAACTAGTTATTTTTTAGATATTTTGGGTATATTCTAATTATATTTTTTTTTTAAAATTAAAAAATAAATTGTGAATCATTTTATGTATTTTTTAATAACTTATTTTTTTCTAATAATCAACATTTTTAAAAAGTGATGTTTACTTCGGACCACATAACTTTTTAATAGACATGAAACAATTCTAAGTTTTAAAATACAAATTTTTTACACCAATATGTAGTTCATGGATATTTTTTTATAAGTTTTTGTTACATATATATATTTTTTAATTAATTTTCCAAGTCAAAGTAATTATAATTTGGACAGAGGTGTACTTCGGCCTGTATAATTTTTTTTGTATTTATTTGAATTAACTTATTCTTTTCTTGCTGGAATAAGTACACCAATACCTAGTGCACATGTATTTTTTAGAATTTTTTTCTCTACTTTTCTATTTTTTCGTATGTGTGAAACAAAGAACTTGATGTTCATTGAGAATCCTACATTCACAAGAAATAAAAAATAAATATAATAATCAAATTAAACATATTTAAAATTATACTTTTTGGGAAGAATATAATAAGGGCTACAATCTTACAAAACATAAATTTTAAATGAATTCATTTGATCACCCAAAAGGTAAATCAAAAGTGGTTTTTTTATTAGCATTTTGATAGGTGTAGAGGAGACTCGATTATAGGTATGGTTTAGATATAACAAGGTTCTATCCTAGGGGATTTGATCAATCCATCTTTAATTAAAATCATTTAAATGAAACCTTTAAAGTCTTAAATCATTGTATTTTTTAAAAATATGTGATTTCAAGCAAAAATCAGGATGCCCCAAAAAGTGTAACCCATTATTGTGGCAACACCCAGTGATGACTTGGATAAGTTAGATAAAGCTCTATAGGGATTTCTCTATTTGAGTTCATCCACTAATATTTGTGATGACAAACCCAAACCATCCAATGATAACTTATCTCCCAAACCTTTTAGTAGTGATGACTTTGGTATGTTGATGAAGCTCTTGAGGATTTTATCTCACCAAAGCTATCCACTAAGGTTTGTTGTGAGTAGCCTAAAACACAATATTTCAATGTAATTCAACCCCAACATGTCCTTTACCCACCTTCACATCAACCTCAACCTCCACGTAAACTTGAGTTTACCCTTTACCCACCTCAACATGATGGTGTTTCCCATACACATTACACTAGAAATAACCCGCAACCATTGCAACCAACCCCAACCTCCTTACCTCTTCCCAATACCACACTACCTAGTGCTCCTCGATTAAGTGAGAATGATCTTGTTAAGCAGCTTAAGGGAACTCCCACCAAAATATCCCTTTGGGACCTTCTTCAAAATTCACCAAATTATCATTCAATGCTCCAAATAACATTGCAACAAATAGTGGTTCTGCTTGGTACAAACAAAGATTATGTGGAAGCTATTATAAATGGAATGAATATAGTTAATGTAGACATTACCTTTGATCAACATGAGCTCCCTCTATTAGAATTAAGAAAGAAAAATGAGGCCTTTATGATAATTTCTCAATATAATACAACTGACATAAAATGAACCCTTGTTGACAATGGCTTTTCCCTTAATGTGTCTAGTGTGAAACTCCTAGAATGATTACATGTAGATAAATTTCAAATCAAACTTGATTCCTTATCCATTAGAGGATTTGACAATACTACCAAGCAACTGCTCGGTATAATCACTTTACCCATCATAGTTAGAGTGGTTACCTTGCAAACTCCTATTCATGTCATGCCTTATGATCTCGCATATAATATTCTCTTGGGAAGGACATGGATTCATGAGATGCATGTGGTGCCTTTAACACTTTATCGACTAATGATATATGTCTATAACAATAAATTTTATCAAGTTGAGATAGACCCTAAGCCTAAAAGTTGCTTACAACTTGATAAAGGAACAATAAGTTCTCTAAATACATTAATTCTAACATCTCATATTGAACCCCTTGAGGCTAGCAAACAAGAAGAAGAATCTATGTATAAATTGCTTGATGATGATTGGGGTACATTGGAATTCACACCCTCATTTATGGATGAATACATAATTACCCTAAAAGAAGATGAAAAACAAGAACAACCAACTATTATGTCAACTCAAAATTCAAACAAATCTTCCCAAATGTCTACCTCATTCCCTTTGGAAGAGAAAAAAACATACACAACAAATTTTGATGAGATAGATTATTAACAACCACCCAATCCAAAGGAAATGGAAAGACTCTATGGACACATTTATGAGCTTATGAAACAATTAGGATATAATGGTAAAGGATGTGGAAAATATGCACAAGGAATCCATGTCCCTATAGAACCTAATACATAAGAGACAAAAATAGGTTTGGGATATTCATTTTCTAAGAAAACTAAGGCAATTCAATGGCCATTGCTCAATATCAACACCATCACATGTAAACCAAGAAATAATATTACTCTAAAATATCCTGAATTTCTTGATATGAATTCCCCACCATCTTGGGAGTATGTTGAAAGTGACGAAGCCTTGAAACAAATGTTAGGTGTTATTGATAAACCATCTTCTTCCAAATGAAATGTTAAATGTGTTATGATAAGTACCAAGCCAAATAATGCTGATTCAATAATGAGAAAACCATGGAACCACATGCTCCTAAGCCTCCTAAGTCAAATGCACTCCCCTTAGGAGATACAATTGATATACACATGGAGATAGATGATAAAGAAAAGGTTATTAAGATTGGGAAGTTCCTTGATGATGAAGAACAAGAGGAAACTACAATGTGGCTCCATGATTTTCCTAACATTTTTTCTTGGAAATATTCATATATGCTAGGAATAGACCTGAAGATAGTAACACGTAACATTTTTCTTTATTCTCCTTGGAACTCAAATATTGTCGCAGTTGCTAAACCTGGTAATCGTATTAGGATATGTATGGATTTTCATGACTTGAATAAAGCATCCTTAAAGATGATTTTCCCCTTCCTAATATTGACATGATAGTGGATTCAACTACGATTCATGCTTTGCTATTATTCATGGATCAATTTTCTGGTTATATTAAAATCTTCATCAACCCACAAGATCAATACAAGACAACATTTACAACTATTTGAGGTACGTTTTGTTGGGTTATGATGCCTTTTGGATTAAAGAATGTAGGCATGACTTATCAAAGAGCAATGAAATTTATTTTCCATGATTACATACATAAAATCTTGGAAGATTATGTTGATGACATCCTTTCCAAATCCTTAACAATACAAGACAATGTGAGTGTTCTTTGGAAAATATTTGAACGAATATGTAAATACAACATGAGACTCAATCCAAAAAAGTGTGTCTTTGGAGTAGATAGTGGAAAAATTTTAGGGTCTATCATATCTCATAGAGGCATTGAGGTGGACACAAAGAAAATTGATGCTATCATAAACATGCCACCTCTTAGGAACATTTCTCAATTGTGCATGTTACAAAGAAAAATTCAAGCCATTCATCCTTTTGTCACCTCTTTAGCTGATTGCACGTTACCTTTCACACATCTCCTCAAGAAGGACATGAATTTTTATTGGAATGAAGATTCTCAAAAGGCCTTTGAGAGTTTGAATGAATACCTTGCAACTCCACCCCTTTTACAACCCACTATTCCAAACAAACCATTCATCCTCTACATAGCAACATCAACTCATGCTATTGCAACATTCTTGGCTCAACAAGATGACACTGGAAAAGAACATATTTTTTATTATGTTATTCAAACTTTAATTGACTATGAAACATGATACACACCAATCAAAAATCAATGTTTGGCCCTCGTATTCGCTACAAGTAAGTTGCAACATTATTTACTAAATGTTGAAATACAAGTCATGAAAAAATTTGATCCTCTCAAACATCTTTTCAATAAAAAAAATCTATTAGGACGTCTAGCTAAATGGGTAATGTTGTTGACCGAGTTTGACCTTAAGTTTTTTTCACAAAAAGCAATCAAAGGCCAATCCTTGACCGACCATTTAGTTGATGCTCCTCCTTTAGCATTACCTAGCAATGACTCTTTTCCCGATGATAGTGTGTTGACAATAGATTTTTCTACATGGGAATTATACTTTGATGGATCCAAGTGTAGAACAGGCTCCAATGTTGGAGTAATATTAGTTCCACCCGAAGGAAAGCCTATTCCATTTTCGTATCAAATCAATTTCCTATGTACAAATAACTAAAATAAATATGATGCGCTAATTGTTGGGTTGCATGCTACTTTAATCATGAGTGTCAAAGATATTTAGATATTTGGTGAGTCATAATTATTAATTAAAATAATAAATGTAACATATCAAGCCAAGCATGACAAATTATCCAAATACAAAGATCTTATCATGCACTTGTTAGAGAAGTTTTAGAAATTTACCATTGATAACATCCCATGAAAAGATAATCGTCTTGCAAATGCAATGGTAAGTGCTACCTATCTTATCTTCCCTCAAGATCCTTCAAATTATTTCATATTCACTATTCACCCTATTATGAAACATTTGATTGAGGACATAATAGAAGGGGTTTTAACAACAGATGTGGAAAAATCAAGTGAATGGTATGATACCATATTCAACTATTTGAAAAGTGGTACCTTTCCCGAGCTAACAACCAAAAACCTTCATGCTCATTTATGAAATCTTTCCTCTAAATATGTCATCCTCGCAGATGTGCTATATTGAATATCATTCAATGGTATCTTACTTCGATGCTTAAAAAAATTTAAGATACCTCTAGCACTTCACCAAGCCCATGAAGGTGCTTGAGGTGGACATCCCAGAGGGAAAACATTGGTTCAAAAGCTTATCCGTATTAGGTATTATTGGTGCCAAATAGAATGTGATTGCTTTGATTATGTTCAAAAATGTCATAAATGTCAAGAACATAGCAATTTGCATCATGCTCTTGCTAGTGAAATTCAAACTCAACTTCCAATATGGCCCTTCATGGTTTGGGGATTGGACATTATAGGAAAAATTTCACCTCCTTCCACTTGACATACCTTTATTATCACCGCAACCAGTTATTTTATAAAATGGGTAGATTCCATTCCCCTTCAATCTACAACAACTAACGTACTATGTCGATTCATCCTAGAACACATAATTTCTTGGTTTGGACTCCCTTCCGCATTAGTTTCTGATAGTGGTACGCCATTTAAGAATAATTAAGTGAAATTTTTTTAGAGACCTTTAATATCCAACATTTTTTTTTGACATCTTATTACCCACAATCTAATGGTCAAGTTGAATTGACTAATAAAGTTCTTGAACAAATCTTGAAGAAAACTATTAATAAAAATCATAGGGATTGGCACACACAATTACATTATGCACTTCAGGATTATCATACAAGTGTTCAATCTTCCACAAGGACCACACCTTATAATTTGGTCTATGGTAGTGAAGCCATAATGCCCTTAGAGTTAGAAATCCATACACTAAGAGTTTCTCTTCAAGGAATTGTTGATGATACGCATTATCAATAACAATGATTACATCAGCTTGAGATGCTTGATGAACAACGTATTAATGCTCTTTAACATCTTTAAGCTTATTACAAAAGGAAACATAATCATTACAACCTTAATGTTATCCCTCGATCCTTACAAAAGGGTAACTTAGTTCTATCTTCCAATCAACACAATGTCAATGCCGACCCAAATGAACATAACAAATTTTGTTCTAATTGGTTAGGACCTTACATCATTAACAAAATTTTTGGTTTTGGTGCATACATGTTAACTAAATTAGATGGAACACCCCTTAAAGAACCTATCAATGCTGTGAATTTGTGTCGGTATTATGTCTAATCCCTCTTGAATAGGATGAATTATAAAAGCAATGTTACAGTTAAAGTTATGGGGTCTTATCCTATATGCTTTCACATTGCTTCATTCTGAATAAACCACTTACGTGTATGTCTTGAGCACTAAAGTGATTATTTAATTTATAATTACTTTAGGTTTCATGCTATTTAAATTTATATTGTGTGTTGTGACAAGTTAAATTTAATTTATCATAACATACTCAATCATCATGTTGTATCTAAAAAGAAACTACAATAAGTTTTACTTAGATCACATAAAAAAATTTAAATCATGAATACATTCATTAAGTAATCTTACCAAGGTTATTTAATTAATCATGTGCATTTTTGTTTAACATTCAATCAAATTAAGAAAAATCATAAAACATAAAAATATCATATATATATATATCCAAAGTTTTATGTACATGTCATCATAATATAAAGTATCACCAAGGCCTGTGAGAACTAGACCCCTCAGGCTCTAGTGCTCATGACTTGGTAGTAGGATGCCGGGATACGGTCGTGTACAATCATGACTATGATCTTCCAAACCTGAGTGTAAAATCTAGGCCCTCTATCTATCCAAGGGCCACCTAATGCTCATCTTCTATCTGCTCCCTCTCTACCTATAGCTGTGATACCTCTGCCTACAGTCTCTCCACCTCTTCTATAGTTTGGGATGACTATCCTGTAGTCTCAGATCAGTGGAGTCATCTCCTCACACTCTCATACATTGCTCGTAGTCTTAGGGATTGTCTCAGTGACTCTAGCTCCTCCTTGTCAATGGATGTAGGCACTATCTCTGTATTAGCTTGATGGTAGAACTCCTGCAATTTTCTTGTCACTCCTGCAAGGTAGAAATAATAACACAATCAATAAACATCATTGTGATATATATAGCGAGCAAGGCACTAAAGTACATGCATAAAATAAAATATCATCACCTATATCTCTGATAGGCTGAGCAATCTAAAAATCATCATGTATAGGGGGCATAGAGGATGTGCTAGCCTCTCCTAGACTGTGGATACTAGTTACTTTTGTAGCTTCTACTTGTGACCTCATCATACGGATGGGAGAGGGATCTCCCCACTCGTATCAATCCTCAAATACTACCTCATCACTCTCACTCAGAAGTGGCTCCTCCTCCTCATACTCCTCCTCTTCATCCTCTTCATCTCCCTCCTAGCCATCATAATCTGGATTTGCATCCTCATCATACTCATCATCTATTAAATCAATGAATATATCTATAGCCCTATAGCGTGTCTCCTCGACCCTATCCTCTCTATCATCTCCCTCATCTAGTAGTGGACCTACATCTCCAACTGGCTCATCTATTGGGAATACAAGTGCTAGTTGTATCACTATCCACCGCTCCTCATAATCCCTTGTGGCATCGATGTCGTCTGCATCAGAGACTAGTGGCTGGTCATGATTAGATAAGTCAGAGTCACTCTAAGATACATTCTCTAGAGTGAGTCGCACTGTATCACTCAGTCTTCAAGCACATCGCACTGACCTCCTAAAAGAGGATCATGCTTGGGGTGGTATCTTCACCTATCCAAATTGTTGCATGACTTTATCATAGTAGAAAGGTCGTACTACATGATCATGAAAACCAACAAAAAATCTATCCATCAACATCCTCCTCAACTGTCTAGTATGATATGGGCATTGTAGTGTTAGCTGATAAGGTCTCCATAGGGTCTCATCCTCCTCCAATTGGTCAAATTGTAATCTCCAAAAATGCAAATCACCATACTGCCATAATCATCGTATAGGATAACCGAAAGCTCGAGGATACCCTACTGTTGTTGCAGATGGAAAGCTAATTGGTATGGTGCATGTAATATTATCAAGGCACCACACCTATAGAAGCATGTAGTGCACCATACTATCTACCTCCTAGAATACAAATAACCCAAGATCATAATACAGATGTGTCAGGATACATCGACCACAGGCGTATGCTATGCAATTCTCTTCCATCCCTCAAATCAAATGGACTATTCCTCCCTTGAGGTGCACTTCCCACCCATTAGGGAACATAACTAGTGTTATAGTAAGCATCATAATCCATCTAACCACTAGTTCCCATGAACATAATAACATCGACAAATCAATCTGCCCTTTCACCATATAATCATGAACTGAACCATCAAGACAATACTGTAAATCAGCCTTTTTCTCATGGAAGGTATGGTCTCTATGGAAATTTACTCACTCTCCTTGAATCAAAACATAGAGAATCCAATGTACATCCTCTAAGGTGATCATCATCTCTCGAATCAGTAGATGAAACGTGCATGTATCTACATCCCAGTGCTCGCAGAGCACCATCAGCATGGCATCATGGTACCTTATGGGGGGCATGAGGTACACCCAATAGATTCCCATGGCCTGAAGATGCTCTATCTCCTCTGCTAATAGTGATGGTGCTATATCTCTTAGGAAGCTCAACTATCTCCCGCTAGTCATTGTTGTGATCAGGTGGGTACCTATCAAAATCACAACAATATGCTCTGAAACTCATCCAATATCTTCATTTTTTAAATTAATCCCCATGCAAGGATAGTAAATTCCATCTAGTGTGCTTTCCTAAAATCCATGGACACTTTAGAACCCTTTTGGGACACTTCACGAAGAAATGAGACACTTTGCGAACAAAAGGGACACTTTGTGAAGACATGGGAGACTTTGCGAAAAAAGGGACACTTTGTGAACATTTTTCCAAGATCCTAAATTAACCTATATATGTATAAAAATCATTAAATCATTGCAAAATCACTAAGTGAAGGTAGAAAAATTGACTCACCTCATGCTAATGCTCATCGTCTACCACTTGGTCCTAGAGAACATCTAGTCTCGCGGGTGTGTACTCCTTGTCTGCTCGGCATATTTCCATCTCACTCATCACTCTCACACCATGAGAGGGTAAAATGAAATAGTAAGTGACGAGATTACTTCAGTTTCACCTCTTTTTACTATTTTCATTCCTTTTAACCTTATGCATTAAATTAGGGTTTTTCCTTATCTTAAGGATTAATAAAGTATTTTTTATTCAACACACCATAGCGGGAACTAGGGAACTCTATTTTTGACACCCTTTGATGCATTGGAATCATGATTCTACACCTGGCATCAACAATTGTCTATAGTTATGTGACATAGTACTTGGAAATGTCCTACGGTATGATGTTCCTTATTCGATGTGGCTAGATTGCTACCTTTATTCCACCTCCTTAAAGCAAGCATAATCAAGGGGGAGCATACATCTACCGCAAATTTAAATTCTAAAAGTTAGGAAAAAGGATTTCTAGAAAACTAATGAATTGTTGTTGCATGATACGATTCCTAATGTTGTATTTTTGTAGATAGCTACACTAGGGGCTTCATTCTCCCATATTTTGAATGAGTATCCTTTTATAAATTAAAGTGCACCTTCTAGAGTCCTTTAGCTTACATATGAACATAGAGTCATATGGGCGATAAAGTGGTGGCTAATTGTGGACACAAAAATTGTACTCCTTTGTAGAAAGTACAATTTGTGGCCTAATTAGGTCCTATTATGGGCACCCTTACATCAATCGCCTCTTAAAAACTGCATTTATAGGCTTGTAATGCTCATAATTTTGGACTTCAAGGCCTATTCCACTCACAAATCACACAAATCCTGATAAGAACATTCAAATTACTCAAATTCGTGAAACCCACCTCAAAAATACCTCGTGGTCTAAGTCGCCTAGGGTGGCAACTTAGTCCCTTTTGAGGTATTTTTCATTTTTGAGTGGTATAATCACCAACTTAATTCAAATTCTTGAGGGACTTCGACCTGTGAAGTTAAAATAATGAATAATTCAGTGTTAATTCCTATAAATACATGTTTTTCAATCATTTTTCACATCTCCTAGTCAATTTTACAAAGCAAATTCAAGATTCAAGAGCCAAATATCTTTCACAAGAAGATTTATTAGTGTTTCTACAACAAAATTGAAGCTTTAGGGCAGCAAACTAGGGTTTTTGTAGGTCTTCAAGCTCACTTTTTGTTCAATATCTTACATAGTAAGGGATTGATCATGGATTCCTATGGTGAATCATGGAGAAATCTAGGTTGAGGAGATGCAACTAGCCATCAAATCACACCTAAAGGCTTGTTTACAAAGTGATTCCATCTTCCATTTTATTTCTATCTTCAGATTCAAGGTTTTCATGTCATTTACATTCATTTGAAATGTTGTAGGATTTCTTGGATTGAAGTCTCGCATCATTCAAGTTCCATTTAATCATCTTATTCTAGTACATTAGAATAGGGTTTTGTCTTACTTCAGATTTTCCTAGTCTTAGACACACTTAGGGCTAGGGTTTTATGCAAATTTGATCTCTTCCAATGTTTAAATACCAACTAGGGGTTTGACCAAGGAAATCCCCCCATTAGAAAACAAATTATCTTCTATTTTGCAGGTGTTTTCAAAGATTCAAATCCAATTTTTTGTCAAAAAATAGAGTGTTGACTGTGGGCTTTCGTTTCCACTTTTAGATTTGTAGAAAATATTAAATGGACTAAGTCTCCCATAGTGGTGACTAAGTCCCAATGCACTGGTTTTTAAGGAATTTTAACAATTTTAAATACTCATTCCGCAGAAACAACTTTCTGACAGTTTCCCTCATCTAGGACTAAGTCGCCCAACTTGGTGTAAGTGTCCCAGTTGGTTCAAAAATCACTTTTTTGAGAATTTTAGAGGTCCCTGCAATCTCTAGTCTACTCTTCCTCAAATTCAATATGCATAGTTTCTATTTAGTATCTTCATTTTGTCCTTTATTGCATCTATTTCATCATTCTCCATATCACAGTGTGTTTTCTAGCACTTTACATTTCTTAGGTTTAACATTAATAATAACCTTTTCTTTTTAAATTTCTGCATTTATACATCACATTTAGATACATTTCATCCTTCATAACATCAATCTTTGAAAGCAACATTGCATTTTGGCCACCAATCTTTCTCCTTTTAGGTAAAAAAACCCTCGAAGGAGCTTAAGGCATTCAGGTGCCAAAATATTTGTTTACAAAAGTCATTCCTTAGAATGGGATTCCTGCTAAACCATACCAAAGTTATGCCTTTTGATAACTTTAATAAGGTGCCACAAAAAAAGATAACTGATAACATTTTGTGTGATACAAGGACAGGGATTTGATTTCACAATATTCACATTCAAGGACACCTTAGTGATCTCAACCCAATGAAGGATGTGAGAGATCTAGCTATAAGATATCTTTGGAGATTATTGAGACAAGAAAGGGGTTCACCACCAAGTGTAAACTTGGAAAATATAAAATGTTGGAAAACATAGTGTGATATGCAAAAATACCTAAAAGTGCAAGTAGAATGTAACATAAAATTATGAAATTGGAAATGTGTACCTAGGAAACTGAAGGAGGCAAAATGGAGCTCTAGAATATTGAAAAATCTATTGTTTGTGCTGAATAGGACTCATACGCCAGGCTAGGCAAATCAGTCTAGTTTCAGGAAAACTGTGCTGGAACAGGTTTTAGACAAATGGGTACTCAGATCTACAAAAATTATGTTTAGGCCTATATAGTGGGACTCGTTTGTGAATAGTGGATAATCAGTCCATTTCTAGATTTTTGGAAATTCAAAATGGGATTCTATAGCTCTCAATCTGCTATGTTGTTCTTGATACAAATTTGGGTTTGAAATTGTCAAATTTAGCTTGTAGTCCTTCTGCAAGGCTTGTTTGCAACTTTGACAACTTTTAATTTCTTTGAGAACTTGATGAAAAGTTTTCCAATCTTTCTCTTTGACAAATCTACAACCTATACTTGCAAACACCTACAAAGAGAGGAGAAATGTTGTGGGGTTGGTGAATAGGGATTTGCCTTGGTCAAAACCCTTGTTGGTAATTAAACCTTGAAATAGAAGCAAGCATGAAAGGATAATGATGAATGAAGAAATAATGATGTTGAAACTCACCAAACCCTAGCAATAAAGTGTTGCAAACATCTAAGTATTGGCTCCAATGGATGTGGACTTGGACTCTTGCTTGATGTTGATAGATCTTGAATGTAATGCTTGCTTGAATCACATAATCATGCATCACAAATGTTATCTCTAAAACAACATGATGAATGAAAATTGAAGAATGCTCTTGAATGCTTGAAATTCTTACCTTGAAATGCCTTGAATTCTCTTGTGAATGCTCAAATTCTCTTGTGAACTATATTCATAAATACTTGAATGCTTGATTAGGTAGGATGAAATGATAGAAAGAAGCTTGTATGTATACTCAATTATGCAATAATTCCTAAAATTACAACATTATAGGCTGGCCTTAGGACTTGGAGAGTGAAAATTCCAGAATTTTGAATTAAATTTGAATTTTGAGTTAAAGGGGACACATTTTCCGCCTTGAACAAATGGGTCCCACCTAATGGGACTCATTCGCCCATAATGGCGAAGGAGTCCCACCTTAGGAATTTAAGGTGGGTTTTAGGATTTTAATGTTTCATGCTTTAAACGATATTTGTCAAGATTATTCTTAAAAATGCACATAAATAAGACCTATGGATGCAAAATGGGGCCAATTAAAGCATACGATAGCCCAATTATTAATTCAACAATCCTAGGAAAGTGTGAAAGTGTGTTACAACACTTCACAAAAATTTGAAATAAGGCTTGGTAAATGGTTAAAAGAGGTTATTTTATTATCAAGACCCTAGAAAAGTGTGAAAGTGTGTTACAACACTTTACAACACTTAGGTAAGGTACCATTTAAGTCCTTTTAGTTTATAAGGGCCCAAGACCTAATATGAATGTGTTATCCATAATACAACATTCAATCAAGGAAATATTAAGCCGAAAATCACAAGGAGGTCCCAAACAAGTCAGAAAAAAGTAGAAGGGTTACTTTTTCGGTGATCACATTTAGCCCTCACTTTAGTGAGAGGATGAGCTTGCTTCAAACTCACACTAAAGTATACCAATGTGAATCAAGAGGGGTTTAAATGTACCAATGCAAGCAAGATGTGACAACAATGATCAAGAGGGGTGATCAAGCCCTCACGATCAAGATACCAAGACAAACCAACATAGGAACAAAGGAAAGCACATGGAAATGATAAAAAGAAAATTGACAAGACACAAGCATACAATTCCAAAGATGAAAAAGTGAAAAGAAAAGGAAAGAAAGAATTAGATCAAGCTTCAACCTCTTGTCCAACACAATGTGGATCAGATCTAGGATGTTTGTCCCAAAAATACATACTCACTCTGAGACGATAAAACACATGGTTGTTCGATGGGTGAGAAGGCCTAAAAGGTGAGAAAAATACACTCATGGATGGTATGCACTCACATACATGGAGGTGTCTATGGTGAAAGTCACGCCTAATGTTGGTTATTTTTAAAGAACTAAACTGATCTCCACAAATACCTATGGATTTTTCCATTTACAATTATGTTCTTCCTCATAATGTCGAGTGCTGCAAAATATTTCTTGTTTTCCTTTTGAGAACTAATATTCACAGTGGTACTAGAGAACTCAAAGTCACCACACAAAATACTGGGAAACAAAAAGTGATTGTACTTTGATTTTATACTTGTTACTTCAAAAAAGACTTTAAACATTACATGACAGAATGTGGCAGAATGAAATAACACATGATACATAAGACTTAGTATGATGGGACCAATGCAACAAATTTAAAATTGATTATTCTTCAAACAGTAAAAAATGTCACAACTAACAAATGACTTTGACTATACCAAATCTGAACTTAGAAACTTTGGACTTAGCTAGTCCCTAGTGGAGTCATGAATCTATTTTTTATTTTTTAAGAAACAAACTGATCTACACAAATGCCTATGGATTTCGCCATTTCCATTTATCAGTACTTCTAAAGGGATTGGCCAACAAACGAATAGAGGTTGCAAAACTTCTATTCCCAGTATTTGGTCTCTGTGAAACCTAGGAGGGTGATCCCATAATGTATACTTAAACACCTTACACAATTACAATCAAATACATTGCTAGTAATAGATATCACTCATAGAATCATTCAATAAGATGCATCAAATAAGTTGGCCGGTTATTTATCAATGTCATATATATTGAGCATGAGAAAATGAAATTTTAACTCACAACAACAACAATAGAATCACTTTTAGATTTTATGATTTAAAGATTGAATAGCTAATGAATCAACACTGAAAATGAACCACAAATACTCTGCATCAACTAGTACCTTTATCCCAAGCGCAGAGTCAATATCATTCAACGTGAACTAATAACAATTTAAACAATATCACCTATAACCTCTAGAAATATTGCATTACAACATTTCTCTCTGACGTTCATGATTATTACTACTTACAAATATCCTAGCACCTAGTTCTTATAATTCATTAATCACACACAAGAACTTGCTTCAATTCATTGAATGAATAAACAAGCATGAAGCTAAACATCCTTCAGGAAATGATAGAGACAAATGAAAGAGATCCTAGATTACTCACTCATAAATTATAATACACATACAAGGAGAGAAAATATCCATGAAAATGATATTACTTTGTATTATAAAATGCTATATTATTATCAGATTTACATGCATAAGTATGAACTCCACAACCTTAAGACAAAAAACACTAAAACTTGCTTCGTATTGTCTTGATAACTTCACAATATTAATTCATTTTTTTAAAAACTCATGCTTCTGGCCCTAAATTCCTTCTTATAGATATGTAGGAGAAAACAAGCTTTAGGCTAGATGCACACATGTCATGACTTCATCGGACTGCTTCTAACAATATTCAATTTTCAGTTCTACTTGAATCTTTAGGTAGAGAAAATAAACACGATGCAAAATTGACCTCAACTCTTTATAGAAAATAGGTCCCACCTCTAAAGAAATCATTGGTTTGTTACAACAGTTTCAAGATATTCCCCATGTGTTCAAAATGCCAACTGTGAGAGAATCAAAACAACAAAACTTATGAAGCAAGACAAGAAAAGCATAAAAGGTCAAAATTCATTAATCCACATTAGCACCACGTGCTATTCATTTAAATCTAAGGTGAGAATGATATTCTACAATGTTATACCAAAAGCCTAATTTGTATTGTATTCAGGCTATGTATTATACTTCTCCTGTGCATTATTCTTTTCATTCACTAATCCTTACACAAAGTTATTCATTTATTTTTCCAACCAAGTGTTATATTTCTCCTTAGTGGGCCATTTTACATTCAATAAATACAACACCTTAGTAATTTATTGAGAGTACCTAGCATCAATTAAAATCCTAGATTCTTTAACAAATATGTCCATCCTCGATTCAATTTCCACCATTGTGTCAATATTTAAATTGAGCAAGATGTAGTCAGTAATAGTCAAGGTCATCATAGTTGCTCCAAGCATTCCTCTCAAATATTTATTCCAAGTATCAAATGGATGCACTTCACCTTTTAGACTCAATATCTGAGGCATATCGTATTCCTCCATCTCCTAGAATATTTTCAACTTACTTTGGAGCTGTATACCTAACTTAACATGAAAAGTAGTTATCTCATTTATTGAGTCAATGGTCTACAAAATCTCAGGAATATTGGTAGGTTCCTCGGGGCCCTCATTCATTTTTGGCGTCATTTCTTTCAAAGCATTGACCCTAGTAATCCAATTATTCCATTCATTCTTGAAGGCCTCTTGTACTTGCAGATACTTCATATTTTCCTCATGAATATTCTTATAAGTGGCCCAAACATCATTAGCCTTGTAGACCAACTTGGTCACCCTCTACTTCAATACATCTTCATAAATTTTGTTTGCCACCTTGACTGTTTCATGTTTGGCCTACTTGACACTTTCCTTCTCAATAGCCAACTTATCTTTCAAATCATCAATTCTTAAGGCCAAAGTCTCCCTATCCTATGTAGACATATAAAATGAAGAAGATGATGGCTGAGTTATTGTCTTCTGAGTAGCCTAAATAGTGGCTCTCATTTTATTCAGCTCATTGAAGCCCTTATTATACTCTTTAACCAAATATTCATATTTTTTCTAAGAAATATGTATAGTATCCACACTAAGCATTGCAAAATGCATAGTTAACCCAGCTTCCTGGATAGGAGTTATGTTAGTAGCTCTTTTGACCAATAATGAACCATTAACTTCTTCAATAGATGTAGCAACATCATGCTTACTAGTATTTGGTGACATAGACCAAATTGCAAGAGTATGCAACTTTGGACTATACCCAGAACCAAACACTTTATCCTCAAATTGATCTTCAAATATTAAAGCTTGAGGGTCTCTTCTCACTGCATCATATGCTATGGAAGAAGTGATAGTACATCTTGGTAGTAGCATGATTCCACTATCCTTGACAATTCTTCAAGCCTCAGTGGGAGTAATAGCTGCAATTTCAACCCTAATTTTCTCTTCCTCTATTTTCTCAGCTTCATATTGATGAGAAGGTTCAACATTAGCTTGGGATGATTCAAGTCTCTCTTTTATCTCCTTACTCCATTGTTGAATGATAAACTCCTGAAATTCAGTGGTCTACACAAATTTATCATCAGTCAGAAACTCATCACACTCCCTAATCTTTGGATCATCATCATTTTCTCTGTCATACTACCATTTCACAATCCTATCAGGAGGGAACTTTGAATTATGAGTTTCTTCAATATGGGGAGCAGGAAATTTCTGATCCACTTCCTCATTTCCTGGAACATGTTCTGCAATTTGTTCTTCCCTGACCTCTTGAATGTCTACATGATGTTCTAGGATATCCATAGCTTCTTCTTCTTATTATTTCAAGAGAACCTATGCTTTATCAACCACCTCCTTTACCTTTACCTTAAACTCACCAGATTGATAATCCCTTAACATAATAAAAGCTCTTTCCAAGGGGTTTGTAATTACATTGTATGGACTCATGTAAAAGGCATTCATCTTAATAATTTTTTCCTCAATGTTCATTATAACTGTCCATTCTCTTTTCCTAGTCATGACATCCTCATTAGTTATCAGATTTCTTAATGCATCATCTTTGTGTAAGAACTCGTGATGTATAACACCTAATATTTTTAGTCTTCTTCTTCTTGCCACAAAGCCCTCTGGATCATAAACTCTAATCTCATCAATAGGCATCCTAAGATTGTTTACCATAATGCCAAGACTTTCATACCCCTTAGGGGTAGTGACTGTGAAGTAAGGAAAAGCACATTGGGGATGTATCATAGTTCCTTTCCTGCCCTTTCTAAACATTTCATAATCCATGACATTAATTTGTCACATGAGCTCCATGAAATCCAATTTGTGTAAAACATACAAGGGTAGACAATGAGGTGCCACCTTAGCTCCATAGGCCCTAATCAAAGTATATTCAGAAATTAAAAACCAGTCAACCCAATTATGTGTTGCTTTGGAGACCGGTACATCTTTTGGGTGCTTGATACCTTTGATTTATAGAGAAAGCTTGTGAATAGGTGCTACACCCAAATACTCTAAGATACCATATCTTACAACATTAGCAAAGAATATTTAATTGGAATTGGAGCAATCTTGATCCTAGGTATGTGTCCACATCTTTACTAGTATAACATTATTCTCATTGTCCTTCAGCTTAAGATTTAGTTTCCTTTTCCATTCATAATCACCCTCCCATAAGAGCATATGCATCAACAAAGAGTAATGGGGAAAACAAAAAGGGAGCACCCCCTTTTACAAATCGAGAAAATGCTCATGCATTTGTTCAGCAACAAAATTAGCATGATCACATCCAGTGTTTTAATTATGACCTTGTATATCCACTACCATCACCAATAAATCAGGAGCTATCCTAACCTCAAAGTCCCAAGCTAGTACTTGATTTAAGCAATAATAAGTGTTTTTGAAATAATCTTCAAATTCCTCACACTTAAAAGGCTCAACATCCTTAGTAGTGGATTTCTCCTTACTCCTTCTGTGTCGTACAAGTAGTCTTTCTTTGTATGCAAATTTCCTCTTATCATACTCAACCATTTAGGTTTAAAACATGATCATTGATCCTTCAACTTTAAAACTATATGAATGGTTATTAATTCACCTCGCCACCTTCATCTTTGCTTTATATGAAGTCCTTAGGACTTCACCATGTTGTCTTCTCATGTAGTGGTTGTTGCTTGTCGTTGATTTACTTCATTTTCACCCAGCTCTATCAGTGATGCAAGTGTTTTATGTGATGAAATATCAACCCTTGAATCTACTGCCCCTTCCCTGATCATGTTCATTTTCATCACTCCTTGTTGATCCAACTTTGCACCTTGGCTCCTATCAACAACTAGAGATATGGTGAAAACATCATATTTGGACATGTACACTTGCATGAAAAACAAATAGCACAAAATTTACTTCTAATAAGATGAACCCATATTAGTTATAGAAACATTTTTTAGAATAATGAACTTTTATCGCCCATCGCTAATCAAAACTAAGGCTTTGAAATCGATCAGAGATAAACAATAAAATAGTAGGCCATCGCTCATTGCCAATTCTCTTCATAAGATTTGCAAGCAATTGGTGATGAGAGATTATCATAATGTCCTTGCATATCACATATCTCTAATCAAGAACTTAGCACTCAAAATAAATCTACAAGAAGTGATACAATGGAAATTCATCTTCTCTTTCATCACTGATTTGAAAAATCATTTCACAACATATTCACAATAGGTGATGAAAATAAGATCATAAGGCAAGAGGGCATCACTTATCACTATTACAATATTTAGGGGATAGAAACTATCAACGATAAGCGATCCTTCAATAATACTAAGAACCTCATTTATCGTGCATTTAAATTAAAAGTTCTAGCAACTATTCACGATGAGCGATATCAAAGAGGTATTACCTCATTGCTCGTCGCCAATTTAGAACATACACTTCAAAAGTGATCAGCGATGAGTGATAAAGATAAAAGGCCAATTGAACTTAAGTGAAAACCTTTAGGCATGTCATCGTAAGTTGTTTTAATGGATGGGACTCTCTAGGATGATACGATAGAAAGGAATTAAGAATGCCCAAGATATAATAATAAAATGTATGTAAAGGCCAAATAGATCTTTAACTTATCCTTATAAAGATTAAAAATTCCTAGACCTAGGATTTGAGAACCAGTTGCCAGACAATAGTGACAGATGCAAAAATTAAAAATATGATCGGTAGCAGGCAATAGGGATTCAATAGCAAAATAGAATATTCAAGAACTTAAGAAAATGAATCCTAAACCCTCCTAAATGTGACAAGGGTTCAAAAATGGAACAAGAAAACTAATGTTCCATCATTGGCTCTGACTAGGGATGTATGCCTCTTGCAGGCATGGCAAGATCCCAAGAATTTCAGGTTGAAGCAAACCAAAATGTGGATTAAAACAAAAGGACCCAAACCAAGGAACTAACCAAACTAGGTAGCAGGACCAAAACAAACACAACAAAAGCAAAAACACCTATACATAATATACAAAATCAAACTGTACATGGAAAATAACATACTTAGAAGTATGGCTTTAAGAACTATCCATGTACTGGCAATTCAAAAATTTCACCTATTAAGCTCTGAAGGAAATATGAATCTTCCCCATGAGTATTGACTATCAAATAAGGGCCAATCCTTAAAGCTTAAAATTTCCCATTCTTTCCCTTATCCCGAGCTCTTCATTCCAGGCTAACACCGTACTATCCACTTCAAATTTCTGGGAGAAGCTTTCTTCTCATGTAGATGCTTAACCTGCAGTTGCATCTCCATGTTTTTAACCTGAGCTTCCCTCTTGGTCTCATCTAACTACACTATATTATTTTTTTTGTGTTGCATATCATCACATATTTCTTCATCATATTCCTACACGAATTTATACACCTTGAGTAGGTTATTCTATAGCAATCTAGCTTCTAGACCATATACTAAGCCAGATGGTGAATATCTAGTAGCATTTTTCACAGTCACTCTATCTTCCCAAATTTCCAATTTTAGCTTTGAATCCCAAGATTTTTTGTTCTTTTCCATAACTCTATTGATTATCTTCATCAAACTCTTATTACTAGACTCAGCTTGAACATTTCCTTGAGGATGGTAAGGTGAAGAGTAAGAGACTTGTATGCCATGTCTTTCATAAAATTCCTTGAATTCATCTGATCCAAAACACATAGAATTATTTGAGATAATCATCTCAGGGACTCCAAATCTGATAACAATGTTATTCAGCAGAAAAGAAACTACCACCTTGCTTGTTTCCTTCTTTGTTGGTATTACTCCCACCCATTTTGTAAAATATTTAGTGGCAACAAGAATCCATGAGTGGCCTCCACTAGATTTTTCATGTATTTCACTAATGAAATCAATTCCCCATTGTTGGAAAGGGGCTTCAACTGTCAGAGGCCTGAGTGGTAAATTTCCTGAGAACCTCAACTTCCGTAAGAGTCATTGACAAGAATCACAAGTTTTAACAAACTTGTAAGCATCCTTAAAAATAGTAGGCCACTAGAATTCAGCTCTTAAAACCTTGTGTGTAGTGGTATTTTCCATGTAATGACCACCACACACCTCATTATGCATTTCTTGTAGAAGTTGTAATGTCTTCTTTCCATCTACACATTTAAGAAATACACCATCTAGGCTTCTCCACTATAACTCATTGTCAATAATCATGTACTTGATGGCATGAAAATTTAGTGTTCTTTTTTCATTGTCAGCCATATCAGTAGGAGACTGCAAGGTTTGTAAATATTGGATAATTCTCCTATACCATCCACATGTTTTCATATCATAGAGAGGTGCAACATCAATCACATTAGTTTCATTAAATTGATTAGCTTCCAAATTAGCCTCTTCCATTAATTTAGCTAGGCCCTCTCCTCTTACCAGTTTGGTAATATGAACATAGATGTTAAACTCCTGGATCTTGTTAATCCATCTACACCTTCTACCTATTGTCTCTTGCTTGGTAAAAATATCCTTCACAACAACACTTGGTACAAAAGCTATAACTGTAGCCCCTTGTAGGTAAGTTCTAAAAAAATTCACAACCTTTACCAAAGCATATGCCTGTTTCTTGGTAGTATCATATTTCAATTCTACAGCTTGTAGAGATATGCTAAAAAATTCAATTGGTTGTTCAAAACCTTTCTGGTTTTTCTATAGTAAGACAGTAGCAATGGTATGAAAAGAGGCAAAAGAGAAAATGTGCATTGGTTTATAAAAATTGGGAGACTTCAAAATTGGAGCTTCTTTAATAGCTTGTTTTATCTTCTTGAAAGCCTGACCGAGCTCTTCACTCCAAAGCACCTTTTCACCCCTTTTCAACATTTTGGAAATAGGTCTTGTGATTTCTGCAAAGTTGGTTACAATTTTTCTCAAAAAGATTATTTGTCCAAAAAATGACTGAATTCCCTTAACATTTTTTGGCTGAAGGATCTTATCAATGGCTACCACTCTTTTAGGGTCTATTCTTACTCCTTCCTTGGACACAATGTTCCCTATAAATTTTCCCTTAGTGGCCCCAAAGGCACATTTCTTTGGATTCAGAGATATTCCATATTCTAGTGACCTGATAAATACCTTTTCTAAATGCCCACAATGATCTTCCTCTTTCATGGAATAAGTGGTCAAGTCATCTTGATATACAACCATAAATAAATCAATGAAATATGAGAAAGCTACATCCATAGCTCTCTGAAAAGTGGTACCTACATTTGTTAGGCCAAAAGGCATCCTAACATAAACTTAGGTACCCTAAGGAGTAGTAAATGTAGTCTTGTACTACTCAAACTCCTTTACTTTTTCTTGATTATAACTTAAAAAAATTGTCCATCATTGCCAGTAACTCACAACTAGTTACTTTCTATAACATAGCCTCCATGTTTGGTATTGGATAATTTTCCTTTAATGAGGATACATTCAGGTTCCTTAAATCAACAAATAATCTTATGTCACCATTATTTTTTCTTACTGGTACTAGATTAAATATCCATGAAGAGTGTCTAATGGGTTTTATAATATCAACATCCCTTAGTTTTACCAACTCCTCTTGTATCTTGGGAGGTAAAGTAGGATTAATAGGTCTTTTCTTTTTCCTGAAAGGCTTTCCATCATCCTTTAAAGGGATTTCATTGTGAAACAATTCATGTCTATAAGCTTTTAGGTCATCATATGACCAAGCAAAGACATGTTTGTATTTTCTGAGTAAGGAAATTAACATTTCCTTCACCTTTGGCCTAATCTCTTTCCTATATAGACTTTATTTGGGGCATTTATAGTTCCCAAGTTCAATTCCTCTAAGTCCTCTAGGTGAGTAGTAGTTGTTTTGGCCTTGTTTGTATCTTGACCATCAAAGATCCTTTCAAGAGCTACAAGGCCTTTGGGGATTTTATTTATTTTTAATTAGATGACCTCTTTTCCAAATACCATGTCATTTCCATCAATATTCTCAACAAATCCTACAAAATCAAGCTCTTGGCCTTCGTATTTATCATCACAATTTAGGAATATGAGGATATCCTCATCATCGTTAAAATTTTTCTAGTTATATACATTATTATGGATGGATGGCCTTGTGTATATCTGGACCTTAGAGATTCCTATGAAAGTTATTTCATCAAGTATGAATGCAATATTAGCAAGTTAATCAACTACTCTATTATGTCCTCTTTCCATCCAATCAATTCCAAAAGCATCAAACTTCTTAATGGAATCCTAGATAGCAATCCTATATTGCTTTAGTCTGCTATTTTTGCAAGCAATCTTAGCTCTCACTTGGGATATCACAAGCTCAAAATCACTAATTACCATTAGCTTTTTTATTCCATGCTTTTCAATGAGTCTCAACCCCAGTAATAAAGCTTCATAATCTATCACATTATTTGTACAGATAAAAGACAATGTAAAAGAGAACTTATAAGTATTTCTAGTAGGTGATACTAATAAAATTCCTACACTAGATACTTCTTTGGAACTTGCACCATAAAAGTACATTTTCCATAGTCCTTCTTTATCAGATATTCTTGAAACTTCATTCTCTATGGGTGCATGACATCTCTCAATTTCTCTTGGTACTTCTTCTACCTTGAACTCACCAATATCAGTATCTATGAAAAGAATTGTGTCATATTCAGGAACATGTTCCAACATATGTGGTACCCTAGGTTCCCTCATTACTTGGACATTCTTACCATCAATGGGAAATGTGGCATAAGCAATATCACATTGCATACTACCTCCCATAGATGCACTCCATTTTTGTGATAACAACATTCCATAGTTAGGTGGGATGTCTACCACTGCCACACTCATTTTAAATTATTTGTCAGGGTAGGCTACCAACCTATAAGGAAGCTCATTTATTACACCTATAAAATGGACTTATCTAGCATCCATGGCATAACACTTGCCATGAGTGCTATCAAACTTTAACCCTAATGCATCCATGATTTTGAATGGCATGATATTGTTGGATGCACCAGAGTCAATGATACAATTCTTTATAAAATTTCCCCCAACCATCAGGGTAAGGAAAAATGGATCTATCTTATCAAGACAAGTATTCACAAAATTTCCTAGGAAAATACGGGGAGTATCAGTAATTACTCCCTCAACTTATTTACCTTTCTTATTATTTTCACTCACTTTGGGTGGAGTGAGCACCACTAAATCATTACAGGCTATAGCATCACCATTAATAAGGGCCACTCCTTTTGTTTATGTTCCTCTATCCTCATCATTTCAAGAAAAGGTACAAATACTTTAACTTGGCTAAGTAACTAAAACATATCAACAAGAGTATATTTGGGAATTTCAATTGAAGGCGTACCTTGTTCATTGCTATTATATTTCCATTGATTTTTCATTGCTTTAGCCTTGTGTTTAGCATCCTTCCTTGTGCCTTTAGGAGCTTTCTTCTATGTCTTTAACTTCTCAACAAAATATCTGTGTCCATGAGTAGCTTTTGGCTTTTCTACTCTCTTGGCCCAAATTTTATCTCCCCTTCCTTCTTTAGCTTTGACTACTTCCTTTTTTCCATTAGGTTCATGTTCTTTTCCCTTGGAATTTTGTTCCTTGATGAATAGACTAGCAGGACTACCTTGTTCACCTCCAATGGTTCTATTCCTCAAATGATATGAACTTCTAGCTTGGGTAGCTAATACTATAGTATATTTTGAAATCTCCTCTTCAGAGGGTCTTCTCAAGGAAACACCATCTTCAATTTCCTCCACATTGTAAACCTCAACATCACTATTATCATCCTCATCATAAAGAACTTGTTGATGATGTGCATTAGCAATTTTCCTTTGATTATCTACATCCACTTCATAAGAACCTTCATTAGAAGAACATTTGTTGTAGGCAACATCAGAATCTCCCATAATCATAAGTACATCACCATCCTCTTGATTATGATGATCATAGTTTTCAAATATTTCATCCTCTACTTCCACCATATGTCCTACTACACATTGTTGTGAAGAGTGTGGCATTTGGAAATTCATACACCAAGGAGTATCTTTAACAAAATTTCTTGAATTCTTTTGCAGAGGGTCTAGGGGAACTCTATTTTGGGTGTTTCTTTGATTATTTAGGACAGGCTTCCCATTATACTAATTGGTATTGTATGGTTGGTCTTGCAATCTAGGGAGTCTTTCATTCCTTTGATAGAATTTTGGCTAAGCCTTCTCTTGTTTCACAATCATGTCATTGATGGTTTTCATAAAAATATCAAGCTTGTCCTCAATGGTCCCCCCTTTAGCACTTGAAATCTTGTCTTCCTTTTTTGAACTTTTGAAGATTTTTGGATCATCTCTTTTGCTAACCTTACCAGTTGCTCTGCTAATATTTCTGATATGCTCTTCCATTTTAAAAGCTTCCCTTAATGACTGGGGGCACTTATCTAGCAAGCGGTAACTCATTTTTGCATCAAAAGCATTGTAGTAATTTTCCAAACACACATGATCATTTAATTGTAAATGAGGAGGCAACCTTTTCCTATCCTTCTGGAACCTTGTGTTAAACTCAACAAAAAATTCATTAGACCCTTTAACAATATTATTAAATTGATTCAACAGAAAGCTCAAATCAGTCTTCTCACCATATTGCTCTCTAAAAACCCTCTTGAACTCCTCCCAAGAGCCAATACTTTCAATAGGTAAACTCCTATACCATTAATGTGCATCCTCAATGGGAGACTTCATCAACAATTTCATCATGAAATTTTCTACCTCCACCTCAAAATCGTCCATAACATAAGTGAATGCTTTGAGATGGTCTTCACCACTCAATTCATTATTTCCAAAGAATTTGACTAGATCAAGCCGTAAATCTTTAGGGAATGGGTTAGGATAGCTAGGTATTCTAGTGAAACATATTTGTTGGTATCTATCTACTTTGAGTGGACTCCTAGTACATCGATCCCTATGATCATCTTTGTGCTCATCATCTTTCCCACTATTAGAGTGGCTACTATCTTTACTCTTTCCACTTTCACCATCACCTCCCCCTTTCTTACTTCCCTTATCATCTTTAAAATAAGGATTATCATTATTATTTTTCCTCCACCACCACCTCCACTAGGAATATGTTCATTTGAATTCTTCTTTTGTAACTCACTATTGGTATGTCTAGAGCTTGAAGCCTTTGGGATAAGGGTAGAAATTTGAAGGAATGAAATCTTCCTAGCCATTTCTACATTAGAAGCTATTATTTAATCTTTCTTCAAATCTTCTTGCATCTTTTCACTGTCCAATTGCAACCATAATATCTCAGAATCTAGAGGTGCAATAGATGGGGATGGTTCGACTTTGGCCTTATGTGAGGGGATTTCAGCAGATGAAGTATTACTATTGATATTAAATGTAGTTTTATTGGGTTGTTCAACAGGTCTCTTCCGATGATCTATAAATGATGTCTTCTTAGCAACCACAAGAGAGTCTAAGGCTCTAGTAGTTAAGACAAATGTTGTGTAGGTCTTAGTAGCTGAGGATCCCATTGATACTATTACTTCAAGAATATCATTGGTCATCTTAGAGGTAAATTTAGAAATATTTTCCTCAAAGGTCTTACGCTTTGCAGGCTCTTCTCTCATTTTCTCCAATTTTTTCCTTCTGGCATCTCTCTCTAGTTTCTTAGCTCTAATCCTATCAAGTCTTTCTCTTTCAATACCTTCATTCTTTTTTCTTCTTGTTCTTGAAGCCTTAGCTCTTCTTCTTTCATGGATTTCCTATCATTATCCATGTCTTCCTCATTCTCTAGAATATCCTCGTGCTCACTTGGGGTAGGAGTAAAGTAAGGTTGATTAGCAGGGTCTTCCTCAAGAGAAAAGTGGACTAGCTCATCAAGAGACTTATCTCATGGATTGAAATTATTTCCATTAAAAATGGAGCCAAGTCCAAGGGTTGAAGGATCAAAGAACTTCTTATTCTTTACCCAAAAACCCATCTATCTTCCTCTCTTGAAATATTTTGCTCACTATCAAATACTTGTTCAATCGAAAAACTTTCTTGGTCTATATTAAACCCTTGAACTTCATTTCCTTCTTCATGGACACGGTTGTGCAATTTTCACACACACGCCCCACTGTTGGCGAGGACCGTCTTTTTTCTTTTGCATCTCTGCCTCATGGCTTGGTCAAATTTTGGTCTTACTCTTCTTGGGAGGTTATTTTGGGATTAAGTCTAGACTAGGTTTAATGAAGACAATATTTTGACGCTCTAGGGGAAATTCGTCTTTCTTGGAATTTGAAAATGGGGATTTTGAAGTGAATTTTTGATGTTATATGTAAATATTTTTTGTGCCTATGTATAGAGGATGAAAAATTAGGTCAGGTTGCTTTTTGAACTTTTTAAAAATTCCTTCTAGAAAAAAAATTATGGAGTTTAGGGGATTTTGACCCTACAGGGAATTGGGGGATTTCCGTATGTTAAGGAAAATCCCAAAATTTCCATTTTGGAAATTTCAAGCCCCTCAAATTCTTGAAAATTTTCAAAAAAAGAATTTTTTTTTCTGTTTTGCACCCATGGATAGAGGATGAAAAATTAGGTAGCGTTGCTTTTTGAATTTTTAGAAAATTCATTTTAGAAAAAAAGTTATGAGGTTTAGGGGATTTTGACCCTGCAAGGAATTCAAGAATTTCCGTCCCTGATGGAAAATCCTAAAATTTCCATGACCCCCTCAAAATTCTAAGACCCCTCAAAAACGCAAAGAAAACAATTCGAAAAATGAAGTTTTTCCCAAAATGGAATTTTTTCCTGAAATGCAATTTTTTCCAAAAATAGAATTTTTTTCCTTGAAATTTTAAATTGTTCCTGAAAATGAAATTCTTGAGATGGAGAAAAAAATCTGAAAATAAAAAATTTCCGAAAATGGAGTTTTTTTTGAACATGTGAGCTACTAATGATGATATCTGTTTTTCAGGATTAAATAAATCAAAAGAGGAACTTGCTTATGGATTTGTCCCAAAAGGGGAAATATGGAAGAGTTCGATTCAAATATTAAAAGTGGGGCCCACATTAGAATTCATGCCCAAACTTTCTACAGCTAGAAGGAGTTTCTAGAAGACATGTGAAGCTGATTTCATCATCCAATCAAAATTTCCATTAATGACAGGCTGGCATAATATCATTTTCTCATTGTTCCATGATGTAACTACTTTTGTGCAATTAGATGATGATGTACCATGAGCTCCCAAATTAAATGTAACTGTTGGATGCTTCTAAAGGTGTAATTTGTGCCATTGGATTAATTAAATCCTAGCCATTGATTCAAAATGTAATTTTCTATAAAATGCCAGTGCCTTCCCATTTGTAAGGGGGTTAGATTTAGGGGTTAGAATAGTTCATTAGAGGTTGCAAAAGCCAAAATTGGCTAAGTTAGAGAAGTCAGTGGCCATAGGAGAGAGGACGGACTAAAAATTTTTATGTAATGTTGGAGAAGTTAATGCAATAGGATTGTTGATTTGTCAAGCTTTGTGTTACACTTTGATAGTTTATGGTTTCTTGTTCTCAATTCTCAATGTTAGATGTTAGATTTTAGTCCTTTAGCAATAATGGTAAAATGTTAATGATGTTGATCGATCTCGAGTCCATACTTTTTGCAATTTTTTTATTGTAATTTGCTATGTAAAGTTAGTCTGGGCCTTATTTTGTGCTAAGTTCAACTGTGGATGCTTGTTTACATTACACCAGTTATTGGGTATGTGAATGAATGTTCAAAGTCTAAAAATCTTCAGTTTCCTTAGAATATTGCACCATTTTTGTGGAGTTGTAGGCTTGTCCTTGATCAAACAGAGATTGGTTTCATTGGGGATCTGTCCATTTGCAACATTCATAATTGTTGTGATTCATCTTAGGTTTTAGTCTTAGAAATCTCTTTGAAACCCTTATCTCTTTTGTTCTTTATTTTGAATTTGGGTTAGTTTTAGGATTAAAAGCATCACCTTATTGTTGCATCTGATGAAAGCATGCTTCCAACATTGTTCATTTGTAAGGTCCCTTGTGATTACCAGCATTTTCACATTATCACTGAGTTGTTTATGCATTGTCAAGACTTGACATTAGAGACCTTGGGGTTATCTCTTGAGGCTTGTTGATAGAGATTTACCTTTCAAGAGAGATGGAATATCACATTCTGTCTAAGTTGTTGCTATGTAGAAAATACCATCAAAAGACACTAGCACTACTTATATCAATATTGAAAGTAGGAGATATATCAGGAGGGGAATCAACATACATACTTGATTCAAAGCATTTTTTGACCCATTCAGGTTGCTTTTCTTTTGTAGGTTTAGATTCTACCTTCTACTAAGGGTGATTTTTCACATAACTACTGGTCTTCCTCATAATGTCGAGTCCTACAAAATATTTCTTCTTGTTTTCCTTTTGAGAACTAATATTTGAACACTAGTACTAGAGAACTCAGAGTCGCCACCCAAAATATTGGGAAAAAAAAAGTGATTGCACTTTGATTTTGTACTTCTTACTTCAGAAAATACTTTAAATATTACCCAAAAAAATGTGGCAGAATGAAATAACACCTGATGCATAAGACTTAGTATGATGGGACCAATGCAACAAATTTAAAATTGGTTATTCTTCAAACAGTAAAGAACATCACAACTAACAAATGACTCTGATTGTACTAGATATGAACTTAGAGACTCTGGACTTAGCTAGTCCCTAGCAGAGTCACCAATCTATTGGTTATTTTTTAAGAACCAAACTGATCTCTAGAAATACCTATGGATTTCACCATTTCCAATTATCAATACTTCTAAAGGGATTGGCCAATGAATGAATAGAGGTTACAAAACTTCTATTCCTACTCTTTGGCCTCTCTGAAGCATAGGAGGGTGATCCCACAATGTATACTTAAACACCTTACATAATTACAATCAAATACATTGCTAGTAACAAATATTTGTCATAGAATCATTCAATAAGATGCATCAAAAAAGTTGGCAGGTTATTTATCAATGTCATATATATTGAGCATGAGAAAATGGAATTTTAACACACGACAACAACAATAGTATCACTTTGAGATTTTATGATTTAAAGATTGAGTAGCTAATGAATCAACACCAAAAATGAACCACAAATACTCTGCATGAACCAATGCCTTTATCCTAAGCAGGAAGTCAATATCATTCAATGTGACCTAATAACAATTTATACAATAGCACCTATAACTTCCAAAAATATTGCATTACAACATTTGTCTATGATGTTCATGATTATTACTACTTAAAAATATCCTAGCACCTAGTTCTTATAAGTCATTAATCTCACACAAGCACTTACATCAATTCATTGAATCAATAAGCAAGCATGAAACTAAACATCCATCAGGAAATGATAGAGATAAATTAAAGAGACCCTAGATTGCTCTCACTCATAACTTATAATACGCATACAAGGAGAGACAATAGCCATGAAATTGATATTACTGTATAATATTAAATGCTATATCATTATCAAATTTACATGCATAAGTATGAACTAAAAAAAACTTAAGAAAAAAAACTCTAAAACTTGCTTTGTATTGTCTTGATAAATTCATAGTATTAACTCAAAAAATTTTCAAAACCTGTGCTTCTAGCCCTTAATTCCTTCTTATATAGATGAAGGAGCAAACAATCTTTAGGCCAGATAGCACACATGTCATGACTTCATTGGACCGCTTGTAACAATATTCCATTTTTAGTTATACTTGAATCTTCAGGTAGAGAAAATAAACATGAGGAAAAATTGACCTCAACTCTTTGTAGAAAATAGGTCCCATCTCTAAAGACATCATTGGTTTGTTACAATAGTTTCAAGATATTCCCCATGCATTCAAAATGCCAATTGTAGGAGAATCAAAATAGTAAAACCTACCAAGCAAGAAAAGAAAAGAAGAAATGGTCAAAATTAATTAATCCACATTAGCACCACGTGCTATTCATTTGAATCTAAGGAGAGAATAATATTCTACAATGCTATACCAAAATACTAATCTGTATTGTATTTAGGCTATGTATTATTCTTTTCATTCACTAATCCTTACATAGATTTATTCTTTTATTTTTCCAAGTGTTGTATTCCTCCTAAGTGGACCATTTTACATTCAATAAATCACACACCTTAGTAATGTACTGAGAGTACTTGGCATCAATTAGAATCCTGAATTCTTTAACAAATATGTCCATTCTTGATTCAATTTCTACCATTGTGTCAATATTTGAATTGAGCAAGATGTACTCAGTAACATTCAAGGTCATCATAGCTATGTTGGAAAAACAAGGATAGACAACTAAGAGGGGGGTTGAGTCAATTGTCATAGAATATTTAAAATTTTCAAATTTTACTTAACTTAATCTTAGATCTGATGAATGAATAGTAAACCATGAACAATCAACACATCAGAAGAACAGAGAACACCAAGATGTTTTATGTGGAAACCCAGTTAGGGGAAAACAAATGGTGGATGTTAGTATACAATATTATACCCTGTTAAAATTATAATGAAAGATAATGGGAATGCACATGCATTCAGGCACACTAACCTAGAGCTAACTGTTGAAATACAAGAGGGATCTCTATCCAAAACTACACAACAATATGGATTAGATCCGTAGGGTATGAACTAAGAAAATAGCTTCTACACAAGCCTGATTACAGTTCCAGTTAAGTACAGAAAACCTTCTTCACACTTCGCTCAAACTTCTTCTCACTCTGCTCTACAATTGAATGAATAGATCAATATTCACACACTTTCTCTTCTCTAGCTTTTCTTCACTTCATACAAACACTAACTTCACTCAAACAATCACTGTTATATATCTACAACATGAAATTACATCAACAACCTTGTCGTCCAAAAATATAAAGCATATTTACATTGTCGGCCCAAATTTACAAATAAATTTGCACTGGAAATCAAACACCATCGGCTAATATTATGATGCAACCTAAAAAAATACCCTCGACTATACCAAACATTAACATTTAAATCTTCAAGGATCCGCAATATGCTACAACCATCATGTCGGCCAAGAACATGAAAACCCGAACATACAAAGAAAAATATTTGACCACGAGCACACCGACCAATGCAGATGTACAAAAAGGATATAGAATTATCTAGAAGCATCCAAAAACAACAAGAACTAACAAATAATCATTTGCAACAATAGAAATTACCAGAATCACATAAACTTCAATTAGGAACACTAACAGAACCCACAAAAATACTGTCAGAACACAACTTTTCATAGAACGATCAAATCTTCATGTTGACTTCTAAAACATTTGGTAGATGAACTAGATACTATCAGTAATAAACCACATAGTCAAAAACAACTGATCTTCAACGTACATAACAAGACACCTTCATGATCTTGACTATTGCACTAGCAACCTACAACTCTTCCTTTAACAATTTTCTCAATATCCTCGACATATACAACCTTCAATAAAATAATGCTAATAGTGTTGACATCAATGACATCCACATATCAGCAATAGAATGGGAGCATTGAATAATCTCCCCCTTTGGCATTGATGGTAACACATGATGTGAAAAACACCATCAACACAACTCTCAATCAACATCTACTCCCCCTTATATTCTGACTCTTCTTCCTTAACCTCTTCTACCTAATCTTCTCCCCACAAGAATCTTCTCCCTAAATAAGCAACAATTTTTCACATGAATCTACTCCCCTTTGACATGAATGGAAAAGATAAGCATTATCTTCCCACATACAAGCTCTGAATGACATATCTGCACATTTGACTACTCCCCCTAAGTAGAAGCCATGGAAACATCAATCTAGATCAGGAAATATCTATGAAGCACATGGATTTATGCAAGAAAATGTATCTTTAGTTCATATTAGGAGGGGTAATCACCCCTAGCATCCCTTTGAGATACTCAAAAGTATCCTTCGACAACGGCTTGGTGAAAATGTCTACAATTTTCTCTTTGGTAGGCACATACTCTAGTCTAACTTCTTTCTCACTCACTTTTTCCCTCAAGAAGTGAAACTTGATTGATATATGCTTGGTCTTAGAGTGTAGCACCAGATTCTTTCATATGTTAATTGCACTTGAGTTGTCATAGTATATGGAAATAGGTTCATCATATACTACTCTGATATCTTTCAACATCTATTTCATCCACATCACTTGAGTACAGTTATTCATAGCATCAATATACTCTGCCTTAGTAGTAGATAGAGAAATGGAATTCTGCTTTTTTCTCAACCAAGACACCATCTTCTTCCCTAGGAAGAAGGTAGCACCACTAGTACTCTTCTTGTCATCTAGATCTCCTGCCCAATCCGCATCAGTATATGCACTCAAAGTAAGATCGTCATCCTTAGGATACCAAAGCCCAAAATAAACTATTCCTTTCAGGTATCTAAAAATTCTCTTTACAATAGTAACATGATATTCTTTTGGACCAGCCTAAAATCTAGCAACCATACATACAACATTCATAATGTTTAGTCTAGTCTGAGTTAAATAGAGAAATCCACCAATCATTGACCTGTATCTTATTTTATTTTCCTTAGGAGAATCATTATTCTATGTTAACTTGCATCCGGTTACCATGGGAGTACTAACAGGCTTTGAGTCATCCATGCCAAACTTCTTCAACAACTCTTTCACATATTTGGACTAAGATATGAAGATCCCCTTGTCTAACTGAGTAACTTGCAATCCTAGAAAGAACTTCATCTCTCCAATCATGCTCATTTCAAATTAACTCTTCATTTCATCAACAAACTTCATACATAGATTGTCATCGCCTCCAAAAATAATTTCATCAACAAGTACCAAAATAACTAACTCTTTTTCATGATCCAATTTGAAATACAAGTTGTTCACCTTGTTCATTCAGCTTATTCTGAAAGACCCATTTAGTACCAATTACATTTTTATCTTTAGGTCTGGGAACAAGTATCCATGTATCATTCTTTTCAATTTGCATTAGTTCTTCCTTCATAGCTTCCATCTAGTATTCATCATTGCAAGCTTCATTGACATTTTGTAACGCCCCGTCGTGCGAACCCCAAAGGACAATTAAACAATAAACACAGCACAATTTTTTTTTTTAAAGTAAACATAACATGAATTTCAATTAAGTAGATTCATTAGCACATACATCCCTTGGGGTACACGAGGAGTCATTACGAGACTGAGATCCACACAATGACAATAATAAGAACCAAAGATATAGACATTAACAAAGTAAATATTAACAAATATAAAACATACAAAATAAAGCATTGAAAAGAAACCATCTAAGTACATAAATACAACATATGCATAATTAACTTAACACATTGAATTACAATTGCCATGGCCAATAACCGCACCGAGTTAACATTACATTGCAGTACAATCCTCAAGAGGTATAATGATACAAAAGTGTTTCCAAACATAAATGGAAACCATACACAAGATAACATGATACAAATAAATAGATGAAAACTGGCTCCAAGACAGATTCAACTCTGGAGTCGCTGCAACCACACCAATCCGCACCTCTCGATCCTCGACTAGGGACCCAATGGGGTACTTAGCACATTCCACCTGACCATGTGAGTCCGAAGACCCACCCCTGTGCTAGGAGCTGACAAGAAGAGTCCTCAACCAAGAACATCAAACACGGAAACCACAAGACTCCACAACATACAAAAGTATCATAAAAATCAAGGATTACAAAGACATAATCAACAACAACCAAGAGTCATTAAAATAACATAAAATCATACATCTCATCACATAAATCAAAGCAATGACCAGTAACAAGTAACCAAAGGATGATCATGAAACACTTCCAAATCAATTGAATTAATAAACATAATACAATTCCAAATTGCAATTAAATAACACAATAACATCATATCACAGTATCATAAGATACAAGATCGTAAATCAAATATAAATGAGATCATACAAGACCACAAAACATACTAAAGATGTATTAAAACAATAATCATAAATCAATTTAAATCAATTCAAACAACAATCTAAAACAACTCCCATAACCCACTTCCAAAGGAACATAATAAAGTAAAACAAATGGGCAACTAAGCAAGAGTGTCATCACATAGCCTACATGGGTTCTCCTGGCCCTTCCTCCAAACTGAGGCGCCGGCCCCCATCTATGGATCTCCTAGCCCTTCCTCCTACTTGAGGCGTCGGCACCATAGGGTAGCTCATGTGGAGCCGATAACCTCTCATGAGGACGAGGTTATGACCTTGCCAACCACGGCCTTCTCAGCCTTCCATTAGTCTGCGGAAGCACTAATGAAGACGAGGCATCCATTTTTTTTTTTAAATCTTATTATGATATTACTACGCAACCCTCCTAAGTTAATTATTAGGTTTTCACTTGATTACCAACTCACTCGTGGGTTCTCCTGTGCTCTTCCCCTTACGCGCAGCGCCGGCCCCCACGAGGAGCCACTCTCCCTAGAGACCCAACAACATAAAAAGAACCAAGGGTTGTACCATCATAATTTGAACAAAGAATCACATCATAAAAGCATGCGAGGCATTACCCATCTCGCTATAAATACAATATCTAAGTCTCAACAATTCTCGTACAACCACTTTTAAAATCATGAAACCAAAACACTTGCCAAATCAAGGCACATAAAGAGAGAGAACATCAATTATCAATCATCTCAAGCCTCTGGAAGCCAAAAGAATGAAAACCCACAAACAAGGGTAAAATGAAGGAACATAAGTATTTCTCAATAATTCCAACACAAGGATAAAATTTCCTCAAATATGAGAGTAACTCAGAAAAGCCATAAAAGAGAGAAGATTCATCAAGACCCATCCATAATCAACAATGGTGTCACCTCAAATAGGAAAACGCAAAAGAAAATCAACCTTTAATTCAATGAAATCACTTAAAGAAACCAAAAGCCACCAACTAGGCATTCCATGGAAGACCTCAATTTTCTCCTCACAAGAATCCCCTTATGATGGTACACAAATCACCTTCATAAAAACAAAAACATAGCAATGACAACAATAATTGCAAGGCCACCAGATCTATTTTCAATTCAAAAATAATGAGTGAATACATTAAAAAGATCAACCACCCCATCCAAACCACATAAACAACTTTGATACAAAATAAATCAGAAATCCAAGAAGATCAACCTCCCACAATTCATCAACAAAAATACAATTTCCCAATTACATTACAACACAAATTTAAATGACAAAGGATTCCTTAAATCAAAACTAACCTCCAAAGGCATTCACACCAACATGGAACCATCCAAAAACAATCCTTCAACAACAGAGGTAAAAGCATTCAACCAAGCATCCAAGGCACCAAATTTAAGAACACCTTAAATACTCAACCACACATCACTTCGCATAATAAACAACAACCAAAGATTCAAACAAGAGAAATATTTAATAACCCATCAATTAACAAATAGAACTAAATAACTTTACAACTTCCCCAAACAGAATTACTCAATTAACTAAAACAATTCATGATAATTATCACAAGTATTCTAAAAGACTTATTCATAAAGAGCACTTACAAATCAACCATTAAATGAATATAAAGAAAGTCAATTTTTTTTTTTAAAGATTGAAATCCCATTTCATCAATAAACTATCCAATTCAAAAATACCCTACTCAATCTCTAACCATGCCCACACATTTAAATTTCCCTTTTCATTTATCAACATAATTGAAAATTACTTAATAATTGGGTAGTTAACTCATTATTATTTCATAACTACTTATGTCCAAATATTATTTCCATTTTCTTTTCATCATACTAACTTAACACTCACTTCCAATATTTAAATTAATTGTGAAAACCATTTAGGACCAATTGTCTAAACTTTAAAATAACAATAATAGCAATACTCTAAATACTTGAACTACATATTAGAAATTACCACCTTAAATCTTAAATCTGTCTAAATAAATTTACACCCAAAAATACCTTTTAAAACCACTACATATCTATATATTCTAATTCTTTTCGAGGAAGGAAAGAAGAAATAGAAAAGATCTGCTTTAAGAACCAAACAAGTCTACAAGACTTAACCTCATAAAACGGTAACTTATTTAATTCCAAAATAAATTCCATAATAAATTTCATTCCCAAAATATTTACACTAAAACAAGAATTAAATAAACAATGCTATCATATATTCATAAATGGATTTTTACTAAAATTTTCCTCTCAAAGTTTTGTAATTTAACAAGTCAATAATATTGATAAGCAAAAGATTTCTTTCTATTTTATTGTTTCCACTATAACTAAATTCTGTTTTATTTTAACTAGAACAAGAATAGAATATTTACTGATAAAATTAAATGATTGCAGCAACCAATTAAATAACTGAAAATTGAATAAATGCATTAGTAAGTATATATACAAATACAAATAAATAAATAAATAAATAAATATATATATATATATATATATTTATATACATATTTATAAAAGTAAATATCACAATATATAAATGAGACATATTTAAAAAGTAATTTTCGCACAGTAAATAAAATAGAATTTCGCACTTATAAAATTTATATAAATAAATTTGAATGGGCATTTACACCCATACACCGGCACGGCAATAGATGCTGCCCAGCTGTGGCAGTCTACGGACTGTCGTGGACAGTCTACGGACTGTCACAGTAGTCTGAAGGACTGTCGTGGTAGCCGTAGGCTGCCACACCAACCACGACCGACTGGGTGGTGGGTACGGCAGAGGCCGAACCACCACCCAGTCTACAATTTTTTTATATATATTTTTTTCTATTTAAAACAATTTCAATATAATTTTATTTCGGTGAGCTTTGCATCTTAATTAAAATTTATTTTTCTTTTATAATATCTTCACATTATATATATATATATATGTGCATACATATATATATATATATGTGTGCATACATATATATATATATATATATATATATATTGTATAGAATATTTCGAAGACAAAAATAAAATTCAATTGTTCAATATAAATATTTATACACAAAATAAATTTGTAAAATTTATCTACAAATGAGAATTCTCACAACCTCTAAATTCCCAAACAAGACATTATTCTTTTACTGGTTTATTATTATTCTTAACTTAAAACTACAGTAACCCTTTCAATTCCAGAATCCCAACAAAATTTACTTTAAATGAATAACGATCCTGAACCCCAGTAAGATTTTCTTGAGAAAAACAGTCCAAAATATTTCTAAGGCTTCGAGAATTTTCTACATACATTAAATTACAACACCAGAAGAAAATTTCATTCGCAAAGAGAATTCTTATTTCTTTGATACTAAAGAAAGAGAATAATTTAAAAGAAGAAGGAGAACCTGGTGTCCTATGCCTGGATAAAATTGTAGAAGCTTTATCCTTCTTACCGATCCAATCATTTGCTACCGATTATTTCCAGCAGTAGCTCCAATATCCTCCCTCAACTTAAAACTCCTTCCTAAATGAATGCTCTCCAGAATAATAGTAGAAAAGAATGCAATACTGTAACAGAAAAATGACTGCCAATATTTCTCCAAAATCCTTTGGAAAGAGAATGCCAACCCCCTATCAACAAAACTCCCCTAAATAAAAACACACACAAAAGTCTCTTCCATTCCTCTTCCTGAGAATACCAAAAGTCACATCTCAAGAAATTACTCAAAATAATTATTAATCCCTTTAATTCCCTTTTGTTTCCTTTTCAAGTATTTATATTTCATTTTCTTTTATCATGCATATTATAACTCAATAAATTTAACTCCACAAAAAAGAACTTTTATTTATATAAATATATATATATATATATATATATATCATCATTTCCACAAAACTTTATTAAATAATTACTTCCACATTAAAATAATTAAAATCAACCATTTGCAAGATTCTAAATAAGTATCCATTAATTTTCTTATTATAATAATTATCTTTTCAAGATTATTTGTTCATAATTATTATTAACTTCAACAATTTAAATCAATTTATCTAATAATATCACTTTTACTTTTAACGAATTAGTTTAATTTGATCATTTGTTCTAAATCATTTGATTTGATTTAATGGATTATTATTTTAATTTCTAATTTATATTTTAAATAACTTTACAAATCACTTATGATTTAATTAATTATTTAAACATGATTACTAACATATTATATTTTCCACACAATCAAATAATACAGTAATCAATGAAGCACACACAAAAACTTACACACAAGTCCAAAACAACCGACACAGAGGGGTATTACACATTTCATTGACATCTTTAGGCTCAATCTTGGAAATTAGGCAACACTCTTTTGCAATCTTTCTTCTCATTTTCACACCTTTATTCTTGTCTCCTAAAATTTGATTTTCAGAATGATTTAGATTTATATACCTTGGAGTTTTAGGATTCTCTCGAACTTCTTGTTTTTTTGTTCCTTCTTCTGTACTTGTACTTGTCTCTACTTCCTGACTACCTTGATTTACTGGAACAAATGGAAGTTTTTTTTGTAGACACGTAAAATGTACTAATTGACATTTGACATCTGATCTTGACCACTAACATCGCTTCATCCTAAAGCATCCTTCGGTCTAACCATTTAATCAAATGCCTTTATTTGATTAAATTCATTAATATTCCTCTCTTAATTAAATAAATTAGTTATCTAATTAAGTCATCCTCTCTCGATAATTAAATTAACCAGTTTGATCTAATTATCCCTATTTAATTAAATAATTAATTTTATTTGATTAAATCTCTAAAGTTTATCTATTAAATTAAATAAATTAAAACCTTATTTAGTTTAATCTAACATCATCTCTTTTAATTAAATAAATCAAAAGTCCTTATTTAATTAATCCTTTATCATATTCTTCTCATATTTGATTTAAATCAATCCGTAAATTTAAGTCAAATAGGTCACATCATTTAATCCCTTCATTAAATTAATTAACCTCGATTAATTTAATCTCTTTTCATGTCCCATCCTCCATCTTTTGCCACTTGCACATGATAATAGAGTTATTTTCAATTTATTAAATCTCTATTTTCTTCAACAAGGCATCCTTTAAGGAATATTCCTCAAATTTAAATTCAAAATCCAAGTGGACTTTGTCCTTCCAACAAGGCATTTACTCCACCTAAAAATTCCTTTTGCTTTGAGCCAAGTGGCATTCAATGCACCTTATTTCCCTCTTACATGTCATTTCAACAATTTCAAAATTCAAATATATGCATTTATTGACACATTCTTCAAAACTTGCACATCCTCCATCCATTCACATTTGGACAAGTGGCACCTTGTCATTGAATGAAAGATAGTCCCACATTGCTCTATTTTTGGCATTCTTTCAACTTGAAATTCTATAAATAGAGATATCCTCTATTATATTTGGCATCCACAATTTGAGTAAACTTACTATGCTCAAATATTTAGCAATCTTCATCCATATTTTTGAATTTGTAGCTAGGTTATGTAGGTTTTTATCTTCGATCATTCATCACTCTTCATCAAAGTAGATCAAATTTCATCATCAAACCACCATTGCATCATTGGAGTTGGGAAAGGGCCAATTTCCACATCAAATTAGCACCAATTTCCTCAAGAGATTGAGAATTTACTTTGCTTTAAAAAAGGAAATTTGGCATGTTTTAAGTTTTGTTGTATTCTTCATTTCATTTCCTCTCTCTTTTGCAATTTAAATGAATTTCTTGAGGAATCTACATTCTAACTTGCATTTAATCTAATTTTTTGTGTGTTTATTGTGTCATTGTAGATTTGGGATCTAGGTTCACAATTTTACCAGAACATATGGCACAATTTGAAGTTGATTATGTGTCTGAGCATTCTTCCCTTTGTTTGTGTTTTCTTCTTGGTCATTTGAATCATATCCATAGTATCTGGATGATTTAGTAGAGTCCTCATCAACTCTGACATTTGCACTCTCAACCATTTTTCTTAATCTTCTATTAAAGCACTAGTAGGCCTTACGTTTAGTAGGGTAACCTAGAAAGATTCCTTCGTCGCTTCTTGCATCAAACTTACCTCTGTCCTCATCTCTCTTGATCTAACACTTGCTTCCAAAGATCTTGAAATATTTCAATCCAATATATGTGAGGCACGTTTCCTTCAATCATCATTGTTCTAGTAGCATCTAGAATTGTTTTGTTCTTCCTCTCAGCAACTCCATTTTGTTGAGGGGTTCGGGGAGCAGATAATTGTCTTTTGATTCCATGCTCTTCACAAAAATAATTAAACTCCCTAGAGGTGAACTCACCACCTCTGTCTGAACTTAATAATTTTATTTTCATACCTTTCTCATTTTTTTCCATAGCCTTGAAACTTTTGAACTTTTCTAATGCTTCACATTTTTTTCTTAAGAAAGCAACCCATATCATTCTGGAGTAATCATCAATAAGCAGCATAAAGTACCTTTCTACATGAAGACTTCTGACTCTGAAGGGACCACATAGATTAGTATGCACCAGCTCTAGTACTCCATTTGAATGAGGTTGTTTTCCTTGAAAAGAAACTCTAGTTTGTTTTCCCATCAAACACTCCTTGCAAATTATGTTAGTAGACTTCACTAGCTTAGGTAGATCTCCTACTGCTTGAGTGAAATTTACTTTGAAAATGTTATCAAAATTCATATGACATAGCCTCCTATGCCATAACCAGCTTTCATCTACTTGAGAAATTAAACAACTTTCACTAGCATTTATACATAAAGCAATTACATTTCCAGAACTTCCAAGTATCCTACATCTTCCACCTTTGAACTAAAGATCATAACCCTTGTCCACCATCTATCCAACAATAAATAGGTTGTTCTTCAAGAGCATTGTTATCTCCAAATCTTACAATCCCACTATCATACTTCTCAAGACTTACAAATTTTATTTTGTCACCAGTCATATGATGTGAGCATCTGCTGTCAATAACCCACTCATCTTTTTCTTCAATTTGGGCTGCAAGAGCTTTCTTAACTTTAGCAGATTTAGTAGCCACCAAACCATTTTCCTTGATAGCAAGGAACATCCATTTATCCTCATTTCTATTGTCTTTATTAGACTCTTTATCAGTCACTCATTTAGCATAGTAAGATTTCTTTTGAAATCTATATTTGTAAGTCTTATATCTAGGAACTCTTTCAGGACACCTTGATGCAAAATGACCTATTTTACTACAAGAGAAGCATTTAATATGAAACACTCCTTTATACATACCTTTTCCTCTACCTTCTTTCTTCACAATTAGTGCTTCCAACTCTTCTACCTCTCTTTCTCCATCTTCAAGTTGTTTTGTTTCTTCCTCATACTTGAATGACTTTTTGGAACAATCTCCTAGATTATATCTTTGCTTGTTTGTTCTAGATACAATAGTCTTAAATGCAGTTTTAGTCCTGGGAATAGATTCGCCAAATTCGCTCAACTCAAAGGAAACAATTTTACCAATCAGTGTATCCCTTGTCACATTCGTTAATGATTTGGTTCCTTCAATAGCATGAGCCTTTTCTTTATAGGAGGGAGGCAATGATCTGAGCACTTTAGCCACAATTTCTTCCTTATCTAGGGTACCATCGACACATCTAATACCCATCACTATTTCATTTACTCTTTCCATAAAATAAGAAATATTTTCATCTTCACCCATCTTCAAATTTTCATACTTTCCTTTCAAACTCTATAGCTTAGCCATGTTCGCATGTACATATCCTTCATACAAAGTTTCTAGCTTCATCCACATCTCATGAGATATCTTTAGACCTATCACATTTGTCATTTCCAAATCTATTAGAGCACTCAACAAAGCTTCCATAGCCCTGACATTATTCTTAGCCTTTTTAATCTCATCAGCAGTGGAAGGACCATTCTGAGGAATAACAGATGGATTCTTTGTAATCTTCTAGAAGGGTTCACCAATACACATCAAACGAAACTCCATCCTAGCTTTCCAGAATCAGTAGTTTGTTCCATCAAATATAGGACTGTCCTTCTTGTATGATGCCATCTCAGATCACCTCAAGCTTTTAAAATTCTTCATAGGAACCTACTCTAATACCAATTTTTGGAAAAAGATGGACATACAACTTAGAGGGGGAGTGAATTAGTTGTCACATAATATTTAAACTTTTCAAACTTAACTTAATCTTAGATCTGATGAATGAATAGTAAACCATGAAAAATCAACACATCAGAAGCATAGAGAACACCAAGAATTTTTATGTGGAAACCCTGTTAGGGGAAAAACCATAGTGGACGTTAGTCCACAATATTATACCCTATTAAAAGTATAATGAAAGATAATGGGAATGCACATGCATTCAGACACACTACCTAGAGCTCACTGCTCAAATACAAGAGGGATCTTTGCCCAACAATACACAGAAAAACAAATTAGATCCATAGGGTATGAACTAAGAAAATGGCTTCTACACAAGCCTGATTAAAGTTCCAGTTAAGTAGAAAAAACCTTGTTCACACTTCACTCAAACTACTTCTCACTTTGCTATGAAATCGAATGAATAGATCAATCTTCACACACTTTCTCTTCTCTAGATTTTCTTCACTTCATACTCACACTAACTTCACTCAAAAAATCTCTCTTATATATTCACAACATGAAATTACATCAATAACCTTGTCAGCCAAAAATATAAAACATATTTACAATGTCGGCCCAAATTTACAAATAAATTTGCAATGTGAATCAAACACCATCAGATAATATTATGATATGACCTAAAATAGTATCCTCGAGCACACCAAACATTCAAATTTAAACCTTCAAGGATCCACAATATGTTACAACCATCATGTTGACCAAGAACATGAAAACCTCAACATACCAAGAAAAATATTTGACCACGAGTACACCAATCCATGTGGATGTACAAAAAGGATAATGAATGATCTAGAAGCATCCACAAACAACTAGAAGTAATAGAGAATCATCCACAACAATAGAAATTACCAGAATCACATAAAATTCAATTAGGAACACTGATAGAAACCACATAAATACTTAAACACAATAGAAAATCTAGAAATCACAAAATCTTCACATAAATACTGTCAAAACACAATTGTTCATTAGACGATCAAATCTTCATGCGCACCTCTAAAACTTCTGGTAGATGAACTAGATACTATAAAAAATAAACCTTTTAGTCCACAAGAAATAATCTTCAATGTACAGAACAAGATACCTTCATTCAATCTTTGTTGTTCCACTAGCAACCTGCATCTCTTCCTTTAACAATTTTCTCAATATCCTCGACATATACAACCTTCAATAAAATAATGCTAATAGTGTTGACATCGATGAAAACCACATATCAGCAACACAACCACAACATCCAACAAGCTACTCCAAGCATTCCTCCCAAATCTTTCTTCTAGGTGTCAAATGGATGCACTTCACCTTTTAGACTCAGTATTTGAGGCAAACCACATTCCTCCATCTCCTATGTAAAGTAGTTATCTCATTTATTGAGACAATGGTCTACAAAATTTTAGGAATAATGGTAGGTTCCTTGGGGTCCTAGTTCATTTTTGGCATCATTTCTTTCAAATCATTCACCCTAGTAATCCAATTATTTCATTCATTCTTGAAGGCTCGTTGTACTTGTAGATACTTGGTGTTTTCCTCATGAATATTCTTATAAGTGGCCCAAACATCATTAGCCTTGTGGACCAACTTGGTCACCCTATTCTTCAATACATCTTCAAAAAATTTGTTTTCCACCTTGATTGTTTCAAGTTTGGCCTACTTGACACTTTCCTTCTCAACAGTAAACTTATCTTTCAAATCATCAATTATAAAGGCCAAAGTCTCCCTATCCTATGTAGACATATCAAATGAAGAAGATGATGGCTCAGTTAATATCTTCTAAGTAGCTTGAACAATGGCTCTCATTTTATTTAGCTCATTCAAGGCTTTATTATACTCTTTAACCAAAGATTCATATTTTTTCTGAGAAATATGTGCAATATCCACACTAAGCATTGCAGCATGTTCAATTAACTCAGCTGCCTAGATAGGAGTTATGTCAATAGCTCTTTTGACCACTAATGAAGCAATAACTTCTTCAATAGGCCTAGCAACATCATTCTTACTAGTATTTGGTTCCATAGACCAAATTGCAAGAGTATACAACTTTGGACTATACCCAGAACCAAACACTTTAACCTCAAATTGATCTTCAGATATTAAAGCTTGAGGGTCTCTTCTCACTGCATTATATGTTATGGAAGTAGTGATAGTACATCCTAGAAGTAGCATGAATCCACTATCCTTGACAATTCCTCGAGCTTCAGTGGGAGTAACAGCTATGATTTCAACCCTGATTTTCTCTTCCTCTACTTTCTCAGCTTCATCCTAATGAGAAGGTTTTGCATTATCTTGGGCTGATTCAAGTCTCTCTTTTATCTCCTTACTCCATTTTTGAATCATAAACTCCTGAAATTCATTGGTATGTACAAATTTATCATCAGCCAAAAACTCATCACACTCCCAAATCCTAGGATCATAATCATTTTCTTTGTCATACTAGGTGGGTGTATGAAGTTGGGTAGCAATTTTATGGCCACTTTTGAAAATAACATTTAAAAAATTTGATTGCATTATTTCACATTAAAAACAAAGAAAAAGGTGAAATTATTTTCTTTGAAATACCAACCCAAAAGGCTTGGAGGGAATTCCCAATGAGGCCAGAAACGTGTTTTTTCAAATTCTACAATTTTTCACATAATCGGGTCTGTGCTCACCATCAAGATTGCATCTAGTTCAATATCAAAAAAATTGAACACATGGGTAATGTTAGTTTCTCTCTTAGCTATCCAACAATGCAATTTTTTTCACTTTCTGACAATGTTAAGCCTTTCATCCATAATTTATTTTGTTTTTATGTCTGTTTTTTTCCAAAAAGAAGTGTTTGGTGTTTTTTTTTATTATAAATTAACCATTCATAAAAATTTCAAATAAATTACATTTTTAGAAACTAGACTCCATTCTACAAATTTAAAAAAAGAAAAAAAATCAATTATTTTCCAAAATTTGTAGGGGGAGCACAACCAAAATTTTGCTTTTCAAGAAGTGCCCACTTAGAAAATTAGTAAAAAATCAAATATTAATTAAAAAATTATCAAAAAATTTGTGCATCAACTAGATACTATTAGCTAACTTCTAACTATAGCGATTTTAAAAATACTACAAAAAATTTCACCATGCTAGGGTCATACAAGAGTTGCTATGTTTGTTTATCTGAAAAAAACAGCACCAATTTGTGTACATCCCTCTTTTGAACCCCTTAATCTCAACCATTTTCAAAATAAATTAGTAGTTTAGAAAGTAGACTCAGAGTACTTCAATCCTTATTTTTGTTCCATCTCAAAATTTTGAGTGTAACTATCCTCAATTTCACGTCCAAGGTCAACATTTCCTGATTTCAAAAAAAAAATGGCCACTTAAGCCCCATTTTTGGGAACCATCTTGGTGCACTTACCCTACTGCCATTTGACAATTCTATCAGGAGGAGAATCTAAACTATGAGTTTCTTCAATATGGGGAGGAGGAAATTTTTGATCCACTTCCTCATTTATTTTCATATGTTCTTCCATTTGTTATTCCCTGACCTCTTGAACATCTACATGTTGTTCTAGGATATCCATAGCTTGTTGTTGCTATTGTTGTTCTAGGAGAATTTGTGCTTTATCAACAACCTTTTCTACCTTTACCTTAGACTCACTGGAATGATAATCCCTTAACATAATAGAAGCTCTTTCCAAGGGGTTTGCAATTACATTGTATGGACTCGTGTAAAAGGAATTCCTCTTCATAATTTTTTCCTCAATGTTCATTATAGTTGTACATTCTCGTTTCCTACTCATGACAGCCTCATCACTTATCAAATTCCTTAATACATCATCTTTGTATAACAACTCATGATGTATAACACCTAAGCTATTTTTTCTTCTTCTTCTTGCCACAAACCCCTTTCGATCACAAATTCTAATCTCATCAATAGGCATCCTAATACTATTTACCATAATGTCAAGCCATTCATACCCCTCAGGGGTAGTGACTATGAAGTAAGAAAAAGCACATTGGGGATGTATCATAGTGCCTTTCCTATTTTTTCTAAACATTTCATAATCCATGACATCAATTTTTCCACATGAGCTCCATGAAAGCCAATCTGTCTGAAACATACAAGGGTAGACAATGAGGTGCCACCTTAGTTCCATAGGCCCTGATCAAAGTATATTCAAAATGTAAAAACAAGTCAGCCCAATTATGTGTTGCTTTGGAGCCTGGTACATCTTTTGGGCACATGATACCTCTGATTTTTAGAGAGCCTATGAATAGGTGCTACACCCAATAACTCTAAGATACCATATCTTACAACATTAGAAAACAATATGTAATTGGAATTGGATCAATCTTGATCCTATATATGTGTCCACATCGATACCAGTATAGTATTATTCTCACTCCCCTTGATCTTCAGATTTAGTTTACTTTTCCATTCATAATCACCCTCCCATAAGAGCATATGCATCAACAAAGAGTAATGGGGAAAACACAAAGGGAGCACCCCCTTTTTCAAATTGAGAAAATCCTCATGCATTCATTTAGTAACAAAATTTGCATAATCAAATCCAGTGTTTCGATTATGACCTTGTATATCCACTACCATCACCAATAAATCAGGAGCTATCCTTACCTCAAAGTCTCGAGGTAGTACTTGATTTAAGATATAATAAGTTTTTTTGAAATAATCTTCAAATTCCTCACACTCACAAGGCTCAACATCCTTAGCAGTGAATTTCTCCTTGCTCCTTTTGTGTTGCACAAGCAGTCTTTCTTTGTATGCAAATTTTCTCTTATCATACTCAACAAACAATTCAAAATGTCTAAACTTTGCAGTATAATTGGGATTTAACCCAAATACATCTATCATCTTGTCCTTTGTTACCTCGAGAACTATATCACCATTTTTACTTTTGATTGTGCTATCGGTAGGGTTATAATTCCTTTCCAGTTCCATCATCAAATCCACTTCTACAAACACATTCATGACAATCAACTTTCCAAGGTTCAACCCCCATAAATAACATGTAGGCTTGCTAGAATGCAACATATTGAAAGCGTACCAAAATAGCGGCCATCCACTCTAGGGTTGGGGTTTCTCACCAATTTCGCTAGCACTATTAATCAACCTAGTTGTCATGGCAACTTGAACTATGTGACTTTTACCAATTCATGATCCACCTTCTTTGACACCTCTAGAGGCCTCTTGCATAAATTTTTCCATTTCTTTCTTTGCACTTTTGGACCTAGTGGATGTTGCAGGAGTACTTGGTGAAGGTTTGGACATTTCCATTGGTTTAGGCTTAACCTCAACTGAAGCATCCTGAGTTTTAAGTATTTTAATTCTTTTTTGTTTTGGTTTCCTTTCTGGTCTAACACTAGATTCAGTAGGCTATGGGTCACTCGTGTTTGTAATGCAAATGAAACTAGGGTTTACAATTTCTTACAACCAAAAGAAACCCTTCACAATTATGAAAGTACCAAGCACTACTACTAAACATGACACTTTTCTTCAAAAATTATACAATGCTTAATCACCAAATTGAAATTACCAGCAATGAACAAATAGAGAACTCCCTCAATTTCCTATCAACTCTCAAAGGCATTCACCTCACTACTTCAATTAGAAGGAAATATCATTTTTTCTTACCCAAGTGAAAACTATGCCACTTTGGTTATTGATAGCTTCTGGAGCTTGCCTCACAATTTCTTCAACTTCTGGTACCTCTTCTGCTATCCAATGAATTCAAATGCATGATCAACCAGATATCTACTTTATGTTATAGCAAACTGACAATTAGACATTTAGCTTTAAAACTATATCAATGGTTATTAGTCTACCTCGCCACCTTCCTCTTTGCTTTATACAAAGTCCTCAAGATTTTTCCACGTTGTCTTCTGATGTAGTGGTTGTCACCTATCACTGATTTAATTCATTTTTTCCTAGCTCTATCAACGATACACAAGTGTTTTATGCATTGAAATATTAGCCCTTAGATCTACGGCCCCTTCCCTGATCATGTTCATTTTCATTGCTCCTCGCTGATCCAACTTTGTACCTTGGCTCCTATCAGCGACGACAGATATGGTGAAAGCATCATATTTGATATGTACACCTACATGAAAAATCAATGGCACAAAAGGTACTACAAATAAAATGTACCCATATTAGAGAAAGAAACATTTTTTAGAATAATGAACTTTTATCGCCCATTGCTAATCAAAACTAAGGCTTTGAAATGGATCAACAATAAAAGATAAAATATCAGGCCATCACTCATTTCCAATTCTCCTTATAGGATTTGCAAGCAATTGGTGATAATAGATTATCATAATGTCATTACATATCACATATCTCTAATCAAGAACTTAGCGCGCAAATTTTTTTTGCGAGAAGTGGTACAATGGAAATTCATCTCCTTGCTCATCACTGATTTGAAAAATCATTTCATAACATATTCATGATAGGTGATGAAAATAAGATCATAAGGCTAGAGGGCATCAATCATCGCTATTACAATATTTATGGTTTAGAAACCATCAGCGATTTACTAAGAGCCTCGCTTATCACGCATTTAAATTAAAAGTTCTAGTAGCTATCCATGATGAGAGATATTGAAGAGGTATTATCTCATTGCTCTTCACTGATTCTAAACATACACTTCAAAAGTGATCAGTGATGAGCGATAAAGATAAAAGGCCCATTGAACCTAAGTGAAAACCTTTAAGGCTTGTAAGTTGTTTTAATGGAGAGGACTCTCTAGGTTGATATGATAGAAAGGACTTAAGAATGCCTAAGTCATAATAATACAAAGGATGTAAAGGCCAAATAGATCTTTAACTTATCCTTATAAAGATTAAAAATTCCTAGACCTAGGATTTGAGAACTAGTTGCCATACAGTAATGATAGACACAAAAATTTAAAATATGAACGACAACGGGAAATAGTGTGTCAACAACAAAATTGAACATTCAAGCACTTAAGAAAATGAATCCTAAACCCTCCTAAATGTGACAAGTGTTCAAAAATGGAACAGGAAAACTAATGTTCCATCACCTCAAAATGGGATTCCTACTAAACCATAACAAAGTTATACCTCCTAATAACTTTAATAAGGCGCCACAAAAAAAATGATTTTTCAAGCTTCATGAGACAAGAAAAAATTCATATGCTTGGAGCTCATGAACAAAAACGATGGCGCTACAGGCATGCAAGTTGTGTTATGTGAGGTGGCCATATAACAAATGTAAAATGCAACATGCAAAAAAAATGTTCAAAGGAGTCTTGCTTAGTTCATGCGAGGTATTTAACTTAGGGAACATTGTCCCTAATGTCTCCAAGAGAGGACCAATCAAAAAATAGAATATTTTCAACTTAGGGGATGCAATGTGTTGCATCAAGCCACTAAGACGAATGCAATATGCTAAGATAGGTCACATTAATGAAGTAAATTACACCCAATGTCATCAACAAAGTGACAAACGCATGGTATGAAGTAAGAAGGCTGCACTAAGAACCAAGAAAAGGAAAAATGAAAAAGAATAATGCCAATGTATGCCCCCACTTTAAATGAATTGTTGAACACCATACTGTGAGCAATTACTTTAAAGTAGCAAATGAAAAATTATGCAAAAAAGAAATAAAACATGAGAGCTAATTGGGAAAGCCCTATTCCAAGTCATATGTTTCTGAGTAAAGTTGTTTCATGTGAGAGAAAAGGAAAAGAGAGGGGTTACCCCCAAAATGAAAACACCAAACACATAAGGGATCTATGGATTTTGGGTCAGTATGTTCTTTGTTGCAATTATTTTTTTAGAGAGCTTGGAACTATCATCATCCCCCAAATACACATAGAACTGGAAGAATGACACAAAGAGAGTGAAAACAAAGAAAAACCCTTTGGGTCAACATGGAAGAGACAGAGTGCCTCGACACCTTGTGTCATCCCCAAAAGGAAAAAACAAGAAAAATGAAAAGGTGAAATAAAAAGGAAAATATTTTGGGTCAACATGAAGGAGACATGAATGTCTTGATTCCTTGTGTCATCCCCGAAAGGAAAACACAAGAAAAAGATAACGGTAAAAGGAAAGGGCAAAGAAAAAAGAAATCGTTTTGGGTCAACATGAAGGAGACATGAATGTCTCGATGCCTTGCATCATCCCCAAAAAGAAAACATGAGAAAAATATAAAGATGAAAAGGCGAAACTAATGCATGACATAGGGAAGAATGTAGGTACAAATAGAGGAATGTCACAAAGAGAGAAAACATCAAACAAAACATCACGGGGGATCACATTACGCATATGAAATCACAAAAAAGAAAATCAAAAAAAGGGAAAAGAAAATGCAAAATACTAGTAAGGAAAAATGCAAGTCATCTACCTTTGAATCTTAGTTTGGATAAGCAGAAGGTAGATGACGAACCAAGGGACAATTTCAAATGCATTACTGGGACAAGGGTAACAATTTATTGCTCCCACTAAGTATGAGACAAGAATGAGTCAAGGTAGTGTTGACGTGTGTTTTGGCATAGCAACATGCAAACAAAATATTGCTATTGTGTTTCTCTTGAAAGAGAAAGACAACACATGGATGTATTAGCTCCCAAGGTCTTTATAGTTGGTTATCAACTGTGCTGATGTTGCTCAATTGGTCAATGTGACAGTAATATTCAAGGGCCCTGCTGGTGTGAGCTTCTGGATTGTTCTAAGATCAAGCATGAATTTAAACCTACTCTAACCAGGGGTTTTAAAGAAACAAAAAAGAATGAAAATTCTTCTAGCTTAACCAGACTTGCTACCTTTCAAGGAGTTTGTTAACCAAAACTGCAGAACAAAAGTAAACTTGTGATTCATGCACAACCCCTTTCATTCATAGTGCTAATCCAAATAACAGATTTTAAGTTACTATTTAAACAAAACATAAAATAAGACTTAAATCCTTGAAAGATTCTCAAATCAAATGATTAACTTAAAACAAATATCATTCAAGAACACAATATGAAGTAGATTAAACTCTGATTGCTTCTACTGTTAGTGAAATAGATAAGCAATATTTACAAAGCTAGCACAATCACCAGTGTATAGAGAATCTTTGTCTCTAGATTGTTTCCAAATACACTAAGAGAATCTTGGAAAATACATTATAGTATGTATTGAATCTTACTACTAGACAAGAAGACAAAAGAAGCTCTCATTAATCAGAATCAAAATACAGCTCTATCTCCTTCTATTAACTGTCTACTTCCTAGATTTTCTTCTAACTATCTATTCTAATAGTACTAACTCTAAAAAGTTCTCTATCTAAAAGTTCCAACCTTTACAAAGAGGTAAGAATGCCATTTATACAGAGTGTGTACCAAAAGAATGTGTTGTCCCTAATGCTAGAGTTTACAAAATATCTGCTACCAGGAGAGTCGGCCCTTAGATCTTTCTGAAGAGAGTCAATGTTGCATTCAATATGAGGCTCTGCTGTCCATATTGAAAGATAGTTTCAAGTCTGAAGAGAGTCAATGTTGCATTCAATATGAGGCTCTGCTGTCCATATTGAAAGATAGTTTCAAGGATGACCTTAGATCTTTTGCAGCTACAACCTTTACTCTCCTATCCTCGTGTCCACCTTTGAACTACATCGAGGCTACCTTGAACACTATAGAATATCACCATTAATATTGATCTACCTTCATCAATGGTAAATACAATTGTCTCAATGAGTCATAGTTTCTTCGCTCCTTCGGCCTCCTTCTGCTCCAGACCTCTCCGCACATTTGACCACACCGCCGGAAACATCATTGGGTGTCCCTATAGATGTTTGCACCATCCGAGCCAATCCATCATCATTTGTTCTTAGAAGGAGTCCATCTGGTTTGCATTTTGTTGGTCTCCTTCAAGATGACGGTCAATTGGTCAATGGCCCATCCCAGTTCCTTCTGATTGGATGATCATATGCCATGCCAGATCCCCGAGTATTCAAGAGTGGTCCATCTTAAATCGCATGTCGATGAGACACTTAACGTGTATCCCCGATGTGATTTTGTCTCATAATAGTTATCGGCATAGCACAGACCAGTCGATGAGACCCTTCATTAAGCTTTAGAAGTCACATCAAGCTCATCTTCATGTCAGGAAGACAATCCTATTTCGGGGAGACCTTACCCTAAACTCCTCTTCTCTTATCGAGCCTACCTTGTTGTTGGCCAGACTCCTTACTGTCAGCCAGAGGCTACAGTGAGTTATCCTTGGTTATACCAATGCCTCATTCACTGGAAAATCCATCACTATTGGCAAGACATTCAGCGAACTCCTTTTCATTCTCGTCGAGCTCGATATGTTTCGATGGAACCTCCCTTCATATCGGCAAGACATCACATGCTCGGGGAGACCCTATGGCGATACCCTCTGTCTCTTGGCGAGCACATTCTGTATCGCCAAGACTTCTTTAAGTTCATGAGAGATTACACCGAGGGCATCATCTCTTGGCGAGAGCCCATTTTGAACGACTATTAGGGAGACCTTTCTGTAGTTATACTGACATGTATTCTTTTCATTCCAAATGTTTCACTATAACACTCTCTTCACCGGGGAGACATCCCACAGATCGCCTTATGTCTCACTGAGGTGCAACTTGAGCCTCATGTGGGTCGTTGTGACTTATCAGAATTAGGGAGACATCATATCGGTCACCCTGTGTCTTATCAAAAATCTCCCTAAGTACACCCTTCTGGTCATCAAGACATTAATTCTCCCACCGAAGACCGCCGATAGAATCCCCTTGCACTGTATTGGTGTGACCTAAATATTTCAGCAAGACCATATGCCAAAGACATAACTCTCGCCGAAGTGTTAGCCCGATTCTTGCTAGTCAGTGAGACATAAGGCTTTTGACGAGAATTTCCCCCGAAGTCAAAATCTCCCGCCGATATGCCTTCTCCTTGTCGTCAGTCGATGAGACCTAAAGGCCCTCACCGAGACCTTTCTCAGAAAGAAACATCTCCTGCTGACATGTGTTTACATGTGAACTCCACTCGGTGTGACATCTCTGGGGTCTTGCTGATAGGCAACACAAACTCCTATTGAACAAAATGCATGATGGGTTGGGGAGACCCTAATAATCCTATGCCGATAAGATCCATAATGTGGAGTATTTTGATTCCTTGGATTTCAAACGGTCAGAGCCAAGCCACCAGTCGGTAAGAGATTAGAAAAGTCTTGCCGAATTTTGCCTTAGCTGATTTTCATGACCAATTGGATTGAGGAATGCTTTCCAACCGAGCTTCCTTGGCTAACATCATCATGTGTGATTTAATCCTACAGAAAAAAATCTTCCATTAGTCCCCAACACATATAAAAAATATCAAAATAAACTATCTTGTTGCTTATGATTATTTCATTGAATACTTGGCAAGAAGGAAACCAACTCAAGCTAAGACATAACCAAAATTAGATCAGACAGAACAAAAGATAAGCAGGCAGAAAATCAAAAGGACCCCCAAACACAAAGAGAATAAAAAAAGCAACAAAAGAAAAAGAAAGGGGGGCCCATTTTGTTCCAGAATAAAATGGGGTAGTTATGCAGGGCATAACAAATGGCCACTCGGCTGGAAAAATGGTTTAACCATTTTCAATAAGTTCAAGGATTTAGCTACCCAGAACTCCTGGTTTATGAATATCACAACTCCAGTTGGGTCAGTTTTAGCAAGCAAGGTTGAGCTAGAATCTCAAATGTAAGCCAATAGTAACTAGCCTTGAATCTATGTGTGTGTCTGATTGTGCATCACCCTTTCATAAAGTTTTGTTCATCTTTTGAACAATAATGTGCAAGATTTCAGCTACCTGAGTTGATTTCCTTTTGTGCAATGATATCCTAGGCATTGCTCCACTGCCAGTCAGGCATCCATAGCCTCGACAGAGATACCTCTAGTTTTCTCACAGCATTGCTCTATTGCCAGTCAGACATCCATAGCCCTGGTAGAGATACTAGAATCCTTTTATCTTTCCCCTTTTTTTTTTTTTTCTCATAGAGTTTTCATATATTTCATTTAGTTCTTTCTCAATATGTTAGATGTTTAACATCTGATCTGGGTTGAAAACTACCATGGACCTCATAACAGCACTTGGGAGATCAGATTTTTCACTCAAATCCTACAACACTACCACTCTGGGACAAATATACTACTACAAAGGAGATGATCTTGATAATTTGTGATAGATTCAGAGGAGCTAATGAAGGTCACTTACTTTGCACCTTGTTTTCAAGACCTTCCACAACTCTTATTGATAATGGGCATAAAACAAAGAGCTTAGGACAAAATCATCCAATCAAAAAACCTGAAAATACCTAAACCATTTTTCTCCTTGTGACAATAGTATACTTTAGATAACAACCCACAGTTTCAAATGGAAAGGACAGATCAACCCCAACAAACAAAAAAAAACATAAACCACAAAACAAGGGAAGCAGAAGGAAAAAAAGGAAAGAAAAACAAATAAACAACAAACTATTTACAAACAAAGAGTAAATTATTTACACGAAGAGCAGCATAAATTATATGCAGACACTATTTACAAGCAAAAATTATTTATACAAATGCATCACCCAGCAAAATGTCAACTTCATGATTCAAAATAGTGTTTAAGAAACTGTCCATTGATAGGTAATGGAACAAGTTCTCCAGTTAAACTTCTCAATCAGAAAACATTTTCTCCTAGGATCTCAACAATCTGATAAGGACCTAGCTAGAGTTTGTCGAATTTTTGGTGATTTCATTTCTTTTCACTAGCTTTATCCCATAGCAACACAAGGTGTGATATCCTAAAGGCTTTGATCTTAGCTCTTTTTTCAAACCAACATTTGACAACAACTTGGTGCCTAAAGAACTGTTGCAAGGACGCATCTCTTTGTTCTTCTAATTTCAACAAAGCAACTAATCTGACTTCTATCCTATTGTCATTAGAGTAGAATTTTTGCATGAACTCAAGGATAGGTATCTGCAAATGGATAGGGAAGACAGGCTCTTGGCCATTTACTAGCTTGAAGGGTGAATTATTTAGAGCAGCCTTAATCCTAGTCCTATCTGCCCATAATGCAAATCTCAGCTGGGTATGCCAGTCCCTAGGGTTGTTTTCTAATAATTTCTTAATTACCCCTAAGATATTCTTATTTGTTGACTCTACAACCCCATTACCTTGTGGGTAATAATTTGAAGAATACTTCAAGAAAATTTTATGATCATATGCCTAGGAAATAAACTCAGCAGAAGAGAAAGCAGAGCCATTGTTACATACCAGAGCGAAGGGTACCCCAAACCTTGTCATGATGCATTCGGTGAGGAACTTGATCACTACCTCTATTGTGTTGTTCTTGCAGGGTATAGCCTCTATCCACCTCGTGCAGTAGTCAATAGCATTCAAGGTGAATTTATGTCCTGTAGAAGATTTTGGGTTAATCACTCCAATAAAATCTAGTGCCCACTAGGGAAATGGCCTTACCTCGTAGACGGGCTGCAATGGCATGGCTGCATGGTGTTCCTTTGATGCAGAAATATGACATATGTGGTATGTTGTCACATGCTGATGGGAATCTTCAAATACACAAGGCCGGTAATAACCATATCTAAGGATGTGGTGGACCAAAGAATCTACAGAACCATGACCTGTGCCATGTTTCCCATGAAACTCAGAGATCACATGTTTGGCCTCTTATTGATCAAGGAATCTCAGGTATACTCCTTCGATATTCTTCCTGTATAGCAGCCCTCCTTTGATCATATAATGGGAACCCTTTAGCCTTAAGGCTCTCCTTTGAGTTGAAATCATTCCATCTGGACATCGATTGTTGAGCATTAGCTAGACTACATTTGCATACCAAGGGTCGTTGGAGAAGGACTGGGTTGTGCATTATTGATAGATGATGTTGTCACCAGCACTTGCCATGGACTCGGACAAGCCCGTACCTCTGACGAGTCTCATAGGGTGCATCTCCAGATCAAACTCCTGCAAGATGGCCATCCACTTCCCTCTTCTTTCTCCCAGCTCGCTCTGCATCAATAAAAACTTCACAACTACGTCAGGAACCACAACGATGATTTGGATTCTGAGAATGTAATGCCGAAACTTCTTGACCACTCTAACCAGCGTGAAAGCTTGCTTCTCAAGAGTTGGGTATTTAGTTTCCGCATTTTTGAAAGGAGAACTCATAAAAGTAATTGGTCTCTCTTCTGTCCCCTCCCTTCGTTGAGTTAATACAGCTGTGGAAGAATGCTCTGAAGCGAAGGAATAGATGTAAAACGGTCTCAGATAGTCAGGACTGGTGAGAACGAGCACTTTTGAAATGGATCGTTTGATTTGTGAAAATACATCCTTAGCCTCCTCAGTCCACTCTGTTTTAGCATCCTTTTTCATCATTTCATTCAGGGGTTTCATGATTTCATCAAAGCCCGTGATGAAATTTCTCACGAAACTGATTTTCCCAAAGAAAGATCTCATTTCTTTCTTGCTTCCTAGCCTGGTAATCTTCATAATGGACTCAACTCGATCTAGGTCAATTGATATCCCTTTCTCAGAAATTATGTGTCCTAAAAGCTTCCCTTCAGCAACTCCGAACACACATTTTTTTGGATTCAATGAGACTCCATACTGGATACACCTTTGAAGAACTTTAGCTAAGTTAGCAACATGGTTCAGTCGATCTTTGGAGAACACTATCAAGTTGTCCATGCAATCAATAATGCATTTTCCAATTAGATCTTTGAACGCTATATCCATGGCGCGCTGAAAAGTTTCCCCCACGTTTATCAGACCGAATGGCATTCTTCTGTATGCAAACATTCCCCACTTTGTGGTGAAAGTTGTCTTCACCCTGTCTTCACATTTGACCATTACCTGATTGTATCTAGAGTAGCCATCCAGGAATGATATCATCTGAGATCCACTGACCGTTTGCAAGACTTCATCTAGAGAAGGAAGTGGGTAGTTATCCTTCTCTAAAGCTCTATTCAGATTTCTAAAGTCCACACATAGCCCAATTTCTCCATTCTTCTTATGGTTTGGAACCAAGTTGGCTACCCAAGTTGAATGGCGCACAAGGAAGATTATCTTGGAAGAAAGCAATTTTTGGACTTCCTTAAGGATCAGTGGCTCAACCAAGGCGTTGATAGGGTGTTGCTTCTGTCAAAAGGGTTTAGTTTCGGGCTTCATAGGGATAGTATGAGTCATTATAGTAGCATCGAATGTCTGTAGGTCTTCATACCCCCAGGCTATCGCAGCAATATACTTTTTAAGTGCCCTCAATATGTCTTGTCTAATTGCCTCGGGGCAGGCTTTCCCTATATAGATATTCCTTTTAGGGCCAGAATCAACCAGGTTAACTGTTTCGTATTCACCTCCTTTGTCTGCAACTGATATCTTCTCTTGAGCCCTTGGGTCTAAGTCAAAAATTATTTCCAAGGCCACCATCCCCTTGGGAATGCTATTGCTCTTTAAATTAAGGACTCCTTCTGTATCGCAATCTTCAGGGCTCCAATCTCTTTGGCCCCTATTGGAATCATCAATAATTTTCCCCTCAAAAACATCTGATCTTGCTAAGAAAGCAAGAATGTGTTTATCATCCTCAAAGACTTGGAAGTTCTTGATATTATCAGGAACAACTGGAGTGGACATTAGTTCTATTGAAAATCTCTCAAGTTTGGAACCTTGCATAGGTTCCAGGGTGCTTGCAGCAACAACCAATGAATTAGCTACTTGATTCTCTTCCCTCGGGATCAAGCTAATCCCAAATGCATCAAAATATTCAATTAGGTTCCATACCCGATTTCGATAAGCTGTCAACCTTGTGTTGTGACATGTATACTAGCTGCACACTTGCTTGACCACTATTTCTGAATCTCCTTTGACCACCAAGGTAGTGACCTTCTTCTTGTGTGCAAAAATCAGTCCCCTTGCCAAAGCTTCATATTTCGCTATGTTGTTAGTGCACTCGAACTGTAGCCTGTAAGAAGCAAAGAAGGTTTTCTCTTTCGGGCTGGTTAGTACAATTCCAACACCATAGCCCATTTTAGATTTAGATCCATCAAAGGTGAGGGTCCACAGGTTATCATGGGTTGGAGTTGATTATTTTGAAGTTGTTACAGGTGCTTGAGTTAGATGAGTCACAATTGGGGCTGCTTGATCTTTTGTACTAGGTATAAGGAAAGGATGCTCTGTAATCTCTTTAGGTATACTTTCCAATTCTGGCTCAATTGTATCATCTGACCTATGGCTATCCTTCTGATAGTCACTTGTTTCTTTGGTTAACCCCTTAGGTTCTAGTATATTTGTGAGTGCAGGGGTGTCAAACAAACCTTGGGGTGGCCCCTCATTAATATTCTGATTTAGACATGTGCCTGAGGTAGGCTCAATTTGAGAAGGAACCTCCTTTGAAGGTATCCTATCTTTGGTTAGCATTATTGCTTCCTTGGCTTCGAATGAGAAGCAGTTTGCAATGGTCTCAGGATAACTTGAGCTAGCTTCCTCAGCTTGGGCAATATGTTTTAAAATGTCAATGCAGGGTTGGGACGTTAATTTAGAATGGTTTTGATAATGTACCCTGCACTAATTAGGGAGTAGGAGGCTTTATAGATCAGCATCCTCCCCTAAGACTAGTTGATCCTGTTGTAGCTTTTTGATCAATGCTTGTTGGTTTTCATTAATCACAGAATTAGGGAACTTTGGTATTGGCAGCTATTTAGGATCAAGAATAGAGAAGGTTAAAATTTCATCTCTCTTATATACACCCATCCCAGTCTCGAAATATGCTACCTCATTGTGGCAGTCATATTCAGTGATGATATGCTTGAGGTGAGGCTCACTCTCAATCCTAATCTAATTAGGAACCCCTCTCCATTGTAGCCACATATGTGAAAAGTCAAGGGAATGATATCCCCCTAGACTTTTCATTAAATCTCTGCTTAGCAGCATACCATAGGTCTCGGGAATGTCTGCCACTTGGATATCTATGTTTGTTAGGATCCTAGGGTCAGATCCTACCTGAACATGTATGTTTCTTAACTCTCCTACTACATTAACCTCATTTTTTTCAAGTTGGGTAACCTTCTTGTTTGTTTGAACTGGGTTCAATCCTAACTTACATATAGAGAATGGCATGACATTGCCTGAAGCTCCTGAATCTAACAGACAATTGTGAAGGTTCTTCCCACAAATTCTTAAACTTAAAAGAAATAGGGGAGTACCTACCTTGCTTCTGTACAAGTCTACGTTCACATCCCCAGCAGGTGCCACCTTGTTCTTTCCTTTTGGCTTGTCAGCTTGCTCCAAAGCTTTTAGCACTATTTCCCTTTGAGCAGAGCACCACTTTAGAATGTCAAAATATGACAAAGAAGTTTTCTATTTTTGCATCTCAGAAACAATGTCAAATTCTGTATTACAACTCGTACTAGAGTACCTTTGAAAACACCAAAGGAATTACCCTTATTATGGAAGTCAGGCGGGCCTTGTGGTGGAGGAGGATTATTATCAACACTTTGATTTGGGGGCACCATGTGGTTAGGAGGCGCTGACGTAGTGAATGGCCCCTTACTTTGATTTCTCAAGAAGTGTCCTCCCTTTGTCTGAAAATCTTGGGCATCATAAGAATCCTCCTCTAGTTCATTCTCTTCTTGCCTTGGGAATGAAGGTTCCTCTTCAAAAAGGTCATAAGTCATTGTTGTTTCTACTAAGTCACCTCCTTTGTTGGAATTCCCTTGGAAATTTTGGGCATCTTCTTGTGCCATCTTAACCATCTTCTCTACTTTAGGGCAGTTCACCTCAGAATGGTCTGCAGTATCATGTAGCCTGCACCAATTGGTCATAAGATTGAGGTTGGCCACATTTGCAGTGTGTGACCTCTCTTCATTAGCTTAATAGTTGTGTGAAACTTCACCATTATTGGGCCATGTGTTCCATTGTCTGTTGTTATTTGGCCTTTGGTTATACCCTCTATTCTGATTTTGATACCCTTGATTAGAGGAATTTTGGCCTTGATAACCCCTTTGGTTGTAATTGTTATGGTTTTGATAGTTATGCTGATTGTTGTTGTTTTGGGAGGGATTCAATTGAAGCTGGGCCATGTCATTTGTGACTTGGGACAGTGTTTTCTTCAAGGTTTCTACCTCATTTGTAAGTTGAACCATCTTCTCACTTTCCACATTCTTAGCAACAGGTGGCTAACCACCAAGATTTGGTGTTCCAATTTGGTTTTGATGACCATGGGAACTTTGAGGAAGCTGTGATTGTTGAAAGAGATCAGAAGTTCCAGTAGCAAAGAATGGAATAGGTGGTTGGGTTTTCAATTAAGACATAGGTCGATAATGGGAAGGAGACATCCCGGGGATAGTATTGAATAGAGGAGTTGGGCTATGCATCTGATATCCTATTGAAGGGAAACCTCCTCCTAGACTTCCTTGTTGAGAACTAATTTGTTGCTGCAACTTGATAGCTAAGTGATAGACTTTGGATAGGGAATCAATATCAGCTGGTTGATAAGTCCTTTGCAGGAACAAACCAAGCAAAGGGTCTATAACCCTAAAATATGCTTGGATCGCACTATTCTCAATAACTAGATAGGGATCTTGCAATCTCCTGTACATTCACTAGAACCTGGTGTTGAATAAGGGCAAGGATTCACATGGCTCTTTCCTGATGGTAGCAAATTGGTGGTATAGAAGAGTTCGATCCACATAAACCCTGAATTGATTGATGAAAGTGTTTTCCAAATGTGTCTAGGTCAGAATGGAACCTTGAGGAAGATTAAGGTACTAATTGTATGTCATATCCCCTAAGGAGTAAGGGAACAATCTGCAGACTACATCATGGTGAGCTATTTGAGCTCTGGTACAAGCATCCTTGAAAGCTTGTATGTGCTCTTCAGCACTTCATGATTTACCATGGATGTACTTGGGGAAAAATCTTTCAAGGTTCTTAGGCATGTCGTGGAAACCTCTAGGAATAGTCCCCAATGGAGAGGGATTATTTTGAAAGAATGCCATTGGTGGGGGTGGTGGTGTTTGAGCCAACTGTTGTATGGGTTGAATCAGCTGTGGTGACAATTGAGATGAATTGCATGGTGGATTGATGGGTATCCACTGGGGTATTGGTGAAAATCCTGGTGGAGTGAGTGGAGCTGATAAGGGTGGAATAATGGATGCCCCAGCCTTGTGATGCTTATGTCTTGTTGGGGTCTTGAGTTCTATGAAAGGTGATGGATTCCCAGTTGATCAAAGAACTCTGTGGGGCCGTTTTGGGGAGAAAAACCCAATTTTATCCAGCTTGCCCCTCTAGGCCCTCCTTCTAGCGCTAGTTCCTATTGACATGTGTTTTGGCACAACAACATGCAAACAAAATATTACTAATTTGTTTCTCCTAAAAGAGAAAGACAACACATGGATTTCTTAGCTCCCAAGGTCTTTATAGTTGGTTTTCAACTATGCTGATGTTGCTCAATTGGTCAATGTGACAGTAATATTCAAGGGGCCTGCTAGTGTGAGCTTCTGGATTGTTCTAAGATCAAGCATGAATTTAAACCTACTCTAACCAGGGGCTTTAAAGAAACATAAAAGATAGGTCAAAGCTTTGGAACAAAAATGAATGAAAATTCTTCTAACTTAACTAGACTTGCTGCCTTTCAAGGAGTTTGTTAACCAAAACTACAGAACAAAAGTAAACTTGTGATTGACACACAACCCCTTTCATTCACAATGCTAGTCCAAATAACATATTTGAAGTTACCATTTAAACAAAACATAAAATAAGACTTAAATCCTTGAAATATTCTCAAATCAAATGATTAACTTAAAAAAAAATATCATTCAGGAACACAATACGAAGTAGATTAAACTCTGATTGCTTCTACTATTAGTGAAACAGATAAGCAATATTTACAAAGCTGGCACAATCACCAGTGTACAAAGAATTTGTGTCTCCAGATTGTTTCCAACTACACTAAGAGAATCTTGGAAAATACATTACATTCTGTACTGAATCTTACTACTAGACAAGAAGAGAAAAGAAGCTCTCATTACTCAGAATCAAGATATAGCTCTATCTCCTTCTGTTAACTAACTACTTCCTAGATTTTCTTCTAACTATCTGTTCTAACAGTTCTAACTCTAAAAATTTCTCTATCTAAAAGTTCTAACCTTTAGAAAGAGGAAATAATTCCATTTATACAGAGTGTGTACCAAAATAATGCATTGTCCCCTATGGTAGGGTGTACAAAATATCTACTTCTAGGAGAGTCGGTCCTTAGATCTTTCTGAAGAGAGTCAATGTTGCATTCAATGCGATGCTCTACTGTCCATATTGAAAGATAGTTCCGGGGATGACCTTAGATCTTTTCTAGCTGCAGTATTTACTCTCCTATCCTCGTGTCCACCTTTGAACTGCATCAAGGCTACCTTGAACGCTATAGAATATCACCATTAATATTGATCTACCTTCACCAGTGGTAAATACAGCTGTCTTAATGAGTCATAGTTTATTCGCTCCTTTGGCCTCCTTCTGCTCTAGACCTCTCCACACGTTTGACCACACCGCTAGAAACATCATTCGACATCCCTATAGATCTTTGCACCATCTGAGCCAATCCATCATCATCTATTCTCAGAAGGAGTCCATCTGGTTTGCATTATGTCAGTCTCCTTCAAGATGATGGTCAATTGGTCAATGGCCCATCCCAGTTCCTTCTGATTGGATGATCATATGCCACGCCAGATCCTCGAGTAGTCAAGAGTGGTCCATCTTAAATTGCATATCAGTGAGACACTTATCGTGTCTCCCCAATGTGATTTCATCTCATAATAGTTATCGGCATAATGCAGACCAGTCGATGAGACCCTTCATCGAGCTTCAGAAGTCATATCAAGCTCATCTTTATGTCAGGAAGACAATCCTATTTTGGGGAGACCTTTCCCCAAACTCCTCTTCTCTTATTGAGCCTACCTTGTTGTCGGCCAGACTCCTTACTATTGGCCAGAGGCTACGGCGAGTTATCCTTGGTTATACCGATGCCTCATTCACTGGGAAATCCATTGCTGTCGGCAAGACATTCAGTGAACTCCTTTTCATTCTCACCGAGCTCGATATGTTTCAGTGGGACCTCCCTTCATGTTAGTAGGACATTACATGGTCGGGGAGGCCCTATGGCGATACCCTCTATCTCTTGGTGAGCACATTTTGTATCGCCAAGACTTCTTTAAGTCGGTGAGAGATTACACCGAGGGCATCATCTCTTGGCGAGAGCCCATTTTGAACGACTATCAGGGAGACCTTTCTGTAGTTATACTGACATGTATTGTTTTTATTCCAAATGTGTCACTGTAACACTCTCTTCACTGGGGAGACATCCCACAAATCGTCTTATTTCTCACCGAGGTGCAACTTGAGTCTCATGTGGGTCACTGTGACTTATCAAAATCAGGGAGACATCATATCGGTCACCCTGTGTCTTATCAAAAATCTCCCTAAGTCAACCCTTCTAGTCATCGAGACATATTGATTCTCCCACTGAAGACCACTGATAGAATCCCCTTGCACTATATCAGTGTGACCTAAAGATTTTAGCAAGACCATATGCCGAAGACATAACTCTTGCCAAAGTGTTAGCCCAGTTCTTGCTAGTCGGTGAGATATAAGGCTTTCACCGAGACTTTACCACGAAGTCAAAATCTCCTGCTGATATGCCTTCTCCCTGTCACCGGTCAGTGAGACCTGAAGGCCCTTGCTGAGACCTTTCTCCGAAGGAAACATATCCCACCAACATGTGTTTACATGTGAACTCCACTCGGTGTGACATCTCTGGGGTCTTACTGACAAGCAACACAAATGCCTATTGAACAAAATGCATTGTGGGTCAAGGAGACCCTAATAATACTATGCTGATAAGATCCATAATGGGGAGTAATTTGATTCCTTGGATTTCAAATGGTCAAAGCCAAGCCACCAGTCGGTAAGAGATTAGAAAAGTCTTGCCAAATTTTTCCTTAGCTGATTTTCATGACCAACTGGATTGAGGAATGCTTTCCAACTGAGCTTCCTTTGCTAACATCATCATGTGTGATTTAATCCTATAGAACAAAATATTCCATTAGTCCCCAATGCATATAAAATATATCAAAATAAACTATCTTGTTGCTTATGATTATTTCATTGAATACTTGGCAAGAAGGAAACCAACTCAAGCTGAGACAAAACCAAAATTAGATCAGACAGAACAAAAGACAAGCAGGCAGAAAACCAGAAGGACCCCCAAACACAAAGAGAATAAACAAAAACAACAAAAGAAAAAGAAAGGGGGACCAATTTTGTTCCAGAATAAAATGGGGTGGTTATGCAGGGCATAACAGGTAGGTGATGGGAAAGGTCATGTAATAGTTAGAAGAGAATTTTCTACAACTATTAAATGACAAGGAGTAGGAGGGTATGTTATGGGATCACTGGATAGCAATTATTGCCATCAAAGTGATACTTGCTCAATATTTCTTTCAATGCACGACACTCATCAATACTATGTCCAAGAACTCGATGATATGCAGTGTTGAACTTTTGCATCTTTAGGATATAACAAAAGTTAGTTCATAGGTGGTAATAATATTAATCCTTGGTTAAGAAGAATTTTTAATTATTTTTGGGCGAGGAGACTTCAATTTTTCTAACTTGTAAGGCCTCTTGCATTTACTAGATTCACCCTTCTCTCTAATTGAAGGAGGAGGAACGACATTGATCCTCTCATCCTTGTCATTTTTATTAATCAAGGGTTGCTCTCTAGGAAGGACATTTAGATCGGGAGGGGAATCGAAGATCACCATACCATCATCACAAAGCCTTAGATATTCTCTAGGAGGCTTGCTGTTAGGAGAGGAATTTTGATAGTCCACCCCATTTGTGTTTTCATCAGTTGGTTTTCGCTCTAAGAGTTGATGAATTTCATGTTCGCTCATTGTGTCATATCCTTGTTTGCTCAAGATGGTGAAGCCTTTGCAATATGTTTCTTTAAGGTTGATGGGAATATTTGTTACTTTGTTATCATAAAATACTTGAGTGTTATCTTGTCTAGAGGAACTAGGTTCACCTATTGTAGGGAACTTAGGTTCAACTTTTGTTTCAGGATGTAAGTAACCAAACATCTCAAGAGGTGGTATGGTAGGAAGATTTGGTTGGTTCATGGATGGATAAAGGATACATTACCTTCAAAGTTGTCAAGAAAATCATTTAGGAACTTATTCATGCTACAATCATCTTCTCTAATGATGTCAACATCACGAGGACATGCATTAGGATTTGAAGGAGCATGAGTGATTTCAATGTTATTAGGGTCATTTCCAAATGCACAACTTGACATATCTACTAAGGATTTTAATGACATCCAACGCTTATTAAAACACATATCCATGATGCAAGTTTTAGAGTCTAAATTATACAATAATGTTGTAAATGCAATTTTGATTTTAAGCAATGAAATTAAAATAGTTGCAATGAATTGAATGAAATAGAAATTCTAAAAAACTGAAACAAAGAGATAACAACAACAAACAAGAACTCAAAAAATGAAGATTAAATGCCAGAAAATGCAGTGCAACATGTGCAAAGGGACTGATTCACCCAAGGTGGCGAATGAGTCTTGACACTGAATTTTTTGAAATTTTTTATAATTTTTGAAATTAATATTATGCTTTTTATGTTTTATGATGCTAATATGAGATGCAAATGCAAAATTTTATGATTTTTAATGAGATTAAATGCAATAATACAAGCTAAATGAGCTTTTTACTAATGCAAATTTTGAAACCCTAGAATACAAATTAACTAATGCAAAATGCAATGAAATGTTAATGCAAGCTAAATCAACGATGTAAATGCACTCCAAATCAAAATTATGATGTTCAAAAGTCGGGTTCACCAAAATATGGACACTGAAAATGTTGTGGGGTTCATGAAGAGGGATTTTCCTTGGTCAAACCCCTTGTTGGTAATTAAACCTTGGAGTACAAGCAAACATGAAAGGAAAATGATGAATGGACAAATAATTTGATGTTACAACTCACCAAACCCTAGCAATAAGGTGCTGCAAACATGTAAGTATTGGATCCAATGGATGTGGACTTGGACTCTTTCTTGTCATTAATAATTGGTCTTTCTTTTAATTGGCCCCATTTTGCATCCACGGGCCTTATTTATGTGTATTTTTTAGAATAATCCCGATAAATATCATTTAAAGCATTAAAATCTTGAAACCCACCTTAAATTCATAAGGTGGGACTCATTCGCCATTATGGGCGAATGAGTCCCCTTAGGTGGGACCCATTTGCCCAGGGTGGCAAATAAGTCCCCTTTAACTCAAAATTCAAATTGAAAGAGAAATTCAAAATTCACGTTGGGTTCACCAAAATGTGGACACTAGAAATGGATGCTTCACTTCCTTGTTCACAAAATGGATAAAAGGAGAGGGATCCAATTTCACAATATTCACATTCAAGGACACCTTAGAGATCTTAACCCAATAAAGGATGTGAGAGATCTAGCTATAAGATATCCTTGGAGATGATTGAAATAGGAAAGAAGTTCACCACCAAGTGTAAACTTAGAAAATACAATTTTTTTGAAAACATAGTGTCATATGCAAAAAGACCTAAAATTGCAAGTAGAATGTAAAAGAAAATTATGAAACTGGAAATGTGCACCTAGGAAATTGAAGGAGGCTGAATGGAATTTTGATGGAAATAATTGTTATCCAATGATAGAATAAAATACTCTCCTACTCCTTGTCATGTAATAGTTGTAGAACATTCTCTTCTCACTATTACATGACCTTTCCCATTACCTACCTTAGCTCATTCTTGTCTCGCACTCAATGGGGGAAAGCAATTGTTAGCCTCATCCTAGTAAGGCATTTTTCATTGTCCCTTCAGTTCATCATCTCAATTCTACTTATACAGACTGAGATTGAGATGCGGATGACTTGATCAAAGGTTGACTCACATTTTTCCTTACTAGTCTTTTTTGTTTTCCTTTTCTTTTTCTCTTTTTCTATTGTGTGATTGCATGTGTGTAATGTGATATCCTATGATGTTTTATTTGATGTTCTCTCTCTTTGTGACATTCCTCTATTTGTCCCTTCATTCTTCTCTATGTAATGCATCACTTTCACCTTTTTCATTTCATCTTTTTCTTGTGTTTTCCTTTTGGAGATGACACAAGGCATTGAGACATTCATGTCTCCTTCATGTCAACCCAAATTATTTTCCTTTTTCTTTCACCTTTTCATTTGTCTTGTGTTTTCCTTTTGGGGATGACACAAGGCATTGAGGCACCCCATGTCTCTTCCATGTTGACCCAAAAGGTTTTTCTTTGTTTTTACTCTCTTTGTGTCATTCTTCCAGTTCTATGTGTATTTGGGGGATGATGATAGTTCCAAGCTCTCTAAAAAAAATCATTGCAAAAAAGAACATATTGACCCCAAATGCATAGATCCCTTATGTGTTTGGTGTTTTCATTTTTGGGGCAACCCCTCCCTTTTCTTTTTCTTTTACATGATGCAACCTCGCTCAGGAACATATGTCTTGGCATAAGGCTTTCCAAGTTGGCTCTCATGTCTTCTTTCTTGATTTCATTTTTCATTTGCTACTTTAAAGTAATTTCTCTGAGTATAGTGTTCAACAATTCCTTTAAAGTGGTGGCATATAGTGGCATTATTCTTTTCCATTTTTCATTTTCTTGGTTTTTAGTGGAGTCTTCTTACTTCATACGATGTGTTTTTTGCTTTGTGGATGACATTGGGTGTAATGTCCTTCATGAGTGTGACCTATCTTAGCATATTACATTCCTCTTAGTGGCTTGATGTGACACACTGCATCATCTAAGCTGTGAATCTTCTATTCTTTGATCGACCCTCTCTTGGAGACATTAGGCACAATGTTCCCTAAGAAGAAGACCCTACATCAACAAAGAAAAATCCCCTTTAACAAAGTTTTTACATGACATTCAAAAGAATTTATAAAAATAATTTTCATTGTGGTGCCTTATCAAAGTTATCAGGAGGATAACTTTGGTATGGTTTGTATAATGTGAAGCCGACACACTAGCATGACTTTCTCATTATACAGTGGGAGGATGACACGCTAGCATGATTTTCTCACATCTTTGAACCATATCATTTTCATTATTCATTTTTCTTTTAGTTCTTGACATTGCATGATTGCGTATCTTGTTTTGCTACATATTATACATCTTGTGTCTATCCTTTTGTGCTCATTTTAGATTGACTTAGGATCTTGGATCCTAGAGGCTTGACCATTTCCTTGATCTTTTTCATCCTTTGGCATCCGCATTGGTACAACTATACCCCTCTTGAATGTCTACTTTAGTGTGAGTTTGAAGCAAGTTCATCCTCTCACTAAAGTGGGGGCTAAATGTGATCACCGAAAAAGTACGTCTTTTTCCTTGTTTTATATGGGAATAATTTGGACTTAATATCACCTTGTTCTAGTGTTGTGAGGTGTTTTACACATCAACATTAGGTCTTGGGCCCTTGTAAATTGAATAAAATACATGTCTTGTAAAGGTGTTGTAAAGTGTTATAAATCACTTTCACACTTTTCTAGACTTTTATTAAGCATTTAAGTCTAATGGTCCTATCTTTCCCTTAATTCAATGTTGTAAAATGCATTTAATTATATTTTCACATTAATCTAGAAGGCTTGTAAATTAAACCTAGCTTAATCTAGTGTTCTAATTCATTTTACACATTCACAGTGGATCTTGTTCATTTCTAGGCCAAGTGAACCTCATTTTAATGTTGTAGAGTGTATTTAACCACACTTTCACATTGAAATTTTTGTCCGTATCCCTAATCACCCTTTATATCATCATTAATAGGCCCTTAGGACCCTTATTTTTACATCTCAAGGCATATTTTGATTAAAAAAACTCGATAAAATCAACAAATAAACCCGATTTCTTCACTCCCTGACATCCCAGCTGGAAAAATAGCCCCTATGGGACCCATTCACCACTTTGGGTGAATGATTCCGATCCAGGTGGGGATCATTCACCCAAGATGGTGATTGAGTCCCATTTGAGCTATTTTTGAGGTTTGAGCAAGAAAAAGTGGGTTTTTAATTCAAATTTTTCCTATGTTGGCCTTGGGGATCAAATTAACGGTCATGTGAGTGGATTGCCTATATAAGAAAGCCTTAAAATCCCAATTTCATATAAGAAACACAAGAAAAATCATCCATTCATGTTATCAAATTAAGAAAACAAGAGTTAAGCACTCCAAGTCTTCACAAGGTCATCAAGATAGCTTCCAAGATCATTTCTAAGGCATTCAAGAGCAAGATTCTTCATCAATTGTTGCATCATTTCAAGATCTATCATCATGGAAAGGTTCTTTGAAGACTTGAATATCATTGAATAATACATTACAAGGTTGTTGGAGTTGTCTCCCCATTTTCTAGGTCATCATCTTCACAAAAACTCACCTACAGGCCTAAAATTGGCAGTTTCAAATCTGGGAACCTATAGAAGCAAAAAGAGTAGTCTGAGAGGTGCAGATTCGAATTTTGAATTTCCAAAAAATCCAAATTGGATGCATTCACCACAAGTGGCGAATGAGTCCCATTTTTTTGTCAATTTTGAGATTTTGGCATTTTCAGATACCCTTTTTTGAGAAACTTGTTCTTGTGCAAAAACCTCGATCTGGGACTGATTCGCCTAGATTAGTGAATGAGTCCCAATGAGTCAAAATTTTAGAATAATCAACATTTCTAGACCACCATTCTGCGTCCATCAATTTCCCAAGTGCACATTTCCAGTTTCATAATTTTTTGTTACATTCTACTTGCATTTTTAAGTCTTTTTGCATATCACACTATGTTTTTAAACATTTTGTATTATCCAAGTTTACACTTGGTGGTGAACCCCTTTCTTTCCTCAATCATCTCCAAGGATATCTTATAGTCATATCTCTCACATATTTAATTGGGTTGAGATCTCTAAGGTGTCCTTGAATTTGAATATTACAAAATTAGATCCCTCTCCTTGTATCCATTTTGTGAACAAGGAAGTGAAGCATCCAATTCTAGTGTCCAAACTTTGGTGAAACTAACTTTTGAATACCTTCTACTTTGATGTGGAGTCCATCATCATCCTAGAATTATCTTGCATTAACATTTCATTAGGATTTGAATTAGTTAATTTGCATTCTAGGGTTTCAAAATTTTGCATTAGTGAAAGTGCATATAGGTTGCATTTTTTGCATCTCAAATCATTGAAAAACATCTAAAAACTACATTGGCACTTCGGATACATATCATAAAACATAAAAAGTATCAAAATCCCTTGAAAATTCTTGAAAATTTAAAAAAAAATCCCTACTACGATTCATTCGTCACCTTGGGCGAATTAGTCTCAGAATAGATTTGAAACAACCTTTTGCAGCACTAAAACCTTAGTTTTAAGCTTCTATTTTCTGTCATTAGTTCCTTGCTTCATTGGGTGGGCTTTTTCTTACATGCATTTCATTAAATCTAGCATAAATAGGCTCATTTCATGCATCACTTTATTCTAAATTTTCATTTGCATCATTTCATTTTCAGATCATTACATAATGTAACCAGTAAATTATCTTGTTTGAAAACTGAAAATTACATTTCATGTTGAGTACTTGCATTGCAATTTGAGTTTGCATAAATTATTGTTCAAAAATGTTAGCTTTGGTCTTTCCCAAGTTTTCAAAGAAAAAATTAGTCAATAAACATGTTAGTCATTCACTCAATGCATTCCCTAGTTATGAGGGTCTTTTAAGGAGAGAAAGTGGACATGTTCATGCTTTCCTTAAACCTATACCTACTTTTATCTATCTTATTTGTGAGGATGTGATAGAAGAAGATATAAGCATGGACATTCATGATGATCATAATTTTTCTTCTCCTAATACCTCTCATTTTTGTGACAAAATTATCTTGGTGAAAGACGATGCAATCATTGAGAATCATGAATGTCTTGTTTTCTTTTCTCCTCATTCCCCTTGGGAAGATAGTATAACAATAGAAGATGAAATTATTGCCACCATCTTGCTTAATTTAAATTCCTCTCCCAACATTTTTCCTACTTGTGACAATGCTACAATCATGAATTACCATGAAAATGACATTTGTGAGGAAGACATGTTGATGTTAGGAGATCTAATAATTTAGAGCTTTGAAAATCCCACCTCTCCCCCTTGGGAATACATTATAGGGAATAAGGGTGTAATTGTAGATAATCATAATAATCACATTGCCTCTTCTCCTAATATCCTTCATAGTAATGAAGATGATAGTTTGGTGTTAGAAGATATACTTGAAAGTTATGAAAATATCTTTCCTTCATTTCCTAATGCTCCTACCATATGGGAAGATCTATTTGGTAAACATGAAAATCGTAGTGGTCCTTCTCTTGATGCCTCCCCTAATTGTGATGAAGCTGCTTTACAAAATCAAAGCATGGATGAACATATTACAAGATATCCTACTAGGATAGCTAATATGGTACAAGATAATGTGATGTAGAGCATAGTGGGCTAAACAATTTTTCAAAGATATAAAGCATTGATTTTGATAGATCACCTAAACACTCACAAATTCACTTCAATTAAATAAGGTTTCAAAAGCTACAAATAAACCCAATGGAGGTTTCAAGACACCAAAATTTGAACGAACCTCTAATAAACCTTAAGAATCATAATATTAACTTGACTAAGCCAACCAAACTCTCTTAGAACCCTGGTTCCTTCATTATTCCATCATTCACACCCAAGAGGCCTACTTGCTTATAACACTCCAAATAGTGAAAACATAACATAACTTTCAGAATACTCTTCAAACCCACAAAAGAGTTTGCATAATAGATACCCTTTTGGATTTCCTTTAACATATCAAACAAGTGACTAGAGTTTTTTTGAAAATTAAGCTCAAAAAAATGACTGTCATGTTGTCTTAAAGGCCTGATTCAACTAATTTGCATGAGGGTTTATTGGATCTCTATACTTCTAACCTCCAAAATCCTCACGAAGGGACAAGAAACACCAAATATGGTATTTTAATGCTTATTAAATCATTTCCCACTATGTTCCAAAGTCTTTTCTTGAAAACCTAAACTCTAGCCATGCATTCATGCTAAAAAATCATGAAAAATCCATTAAGGCAGCAACAAATTCATGCAACATGCCTTATCCTACACCTAAAAACATAATAAAACTAAAAAACAACCTAAAATAACCCATTCCACCCATTTATGAAGGTTTACATTGGTGGAATAGTTATTAATGCTATTATTTGACTCTCAAACCTTTAAAATCAGGGTTTTTCGACCACCCTCAGAAAAGTGGCTCTAAGAAGCTTGAAACTCAATAAAATTTACTCAAACTAGATTACTTTGAAAGTTAATTCAAAGCTTTATCAAAACCAATCAAAAATAAAGCTTGAAATTACTGTATGGACCAGTACCACACCTAGGAACAACAAGAAAACATTAAATCTATAGAAAGCAAGGTGTTTTATTCAAAATTTCTCCACAATACAATTGATCTATCATTTCCTTGCCTTCACAAGGCTCTTTTAAAGATATTACAATAGTTTCCTAACTATCGCTTGAGCTTCAACTGACCAACAACCTTCCCTTTACAAAATGACTTTTCACATTCCATTTGTTTTGCATTTTTGCAACAAACGACAACTTTTACAATTTGACTTCATAGACCTCTTAGAAATCTAGTAATGACTCAAATTCATTTAAAATGGTCCAAAGATGACCTTTTTACAAAATAAACATGACAAAGATTCAAGCATTACAAAATTTCCTCATGGAGGCATGAAATCAACATGGTGCCCTACACCATACTCCTGGGAAATTTTTTTGCCTCAAATCCTCCTGAGGACAGTGCTATACAATTGATTCAAGCTTGAAAATATCATTCTTCAACCTTGAAGTAATCTTTGCACTCACAAACAACTAAAAATTTGCATTTTCCCTTTTCCTTTAACCGGTTCTTCACTATTGAATGTTATCTTTCATTTGATGACCTGTTCTTCCTCTAAAAAATGGTGTTGAACCTTCCTTTTTACCTGTCATTCAACCTTCTCCTACAATTCTAGCAATATGTTTCTTAATCCATTCTTGTATTTGAAAAATCAATTTATCCTTGACCTTAAAAGAAGCAAAATTGGACACCAACTCAATATCATTGCCCTCCAAAATCAAATTATTTCATACCTTCTATTTCAGCATCTCCATAGTTTGAAATGGTTGCATCCTTCATGTGCTCCTCCTTGGGCATATACCCATCTCTCTCACTGCTTCAAAACAATCTCTCACAACATACTATCCATCTACCCAACAAAGATCTTGGAAGATGCTTCCTCTTCCAACTCTCTCTCTCAATGGATGAATTCTCTACACTTTCTCCCCAACTTCATCTCTATTGTAGGACAGTGATCACAAACCTCTTCCATGTCTATAGCCAACACACCTTCTCACAACTCTTTCTCTCTTGCATCTTTAAGATGGACCACAAGCACCTACAACCAACACATTTCATAATCCACCAAATCAACTAGCTCTAATACCAATTGATGCAGAGCATGGTGGGCTTCACAAGATTTCAAAGATACAAAGCAATTATTTTAATAGATCACCTAAACACTCACAAATTCACTTCAATGAAACATGGCTTCAAAAGCTACAAATACACCCAATGGAGGTTTCAAGACACCAAAATTTCAATTAACCTCTGATAAACCTTAGTAATCATAATATTAAATTTACTAAGCCAACCAAACTCCCTTAGAACCCTGGTTCCTTCATCATTCTATTGTGTGCACCCAAGAGGCCTATTTGCTTGTAGCACTCCAAATAGTGAAAATAGAGCATAACTTTCAGAATACTCTTCAAACCCACAAAAGAGTTGGCATACTAGATACCCTTTTGGCTTACCTTTAACATATCCAACAAGTGATTAGGGTTGTTTTGAAAACTAACCTCCAAAAAATGATTGTCTTTATGTCCTAAAGGCCTAATTCAACTAGTTTGCATGAGGGTTTATTGGATCTCTATACTTCTTACCTCCAAACTCCTCAACAAGGGCCAAGAAACACCAAATATGGTCTTTACATTCTTATTAAACTATTTCCCACTCTTTTCAAAAATCTTTTCTTCAAAACCTAACCTCTAGTCATGCATTCATGCTCGAAAATCATGAAAAATCCACTAGAGCATCAACAAATTCATGCAACATGCCTTCCCCTGCAAACATAATCAAATTGAAAAACAACCTAAAATTATCCATTCCACCGATTTACAAAGGTTTCTATCGGTGGAATGGTTATTTATGCTATTATTTGACTCTAAAGCCTTTAAAATAAGGGTTTCTAGAATGCCCTAAAAAAAAGTGGCTCTAAAAAGCTTGAAACTCAATGAAATTTACTCAAACCATATTCATTTCAAATTTAATTCAAATATTTATGACGCCCAATCAAAAACAAAGCTTGAAATTATTGTATGGACCAGTATCACGCCTAAGAACAAGAAAATGTTAAATCTATAAAAAATAGGGTGTTTTATTCAAAAAATTTCCACAATACAATTGATCTCTCCTTTCCTCACCTTCACAAGGCTATTTTAAAGATGTTTCAATAGTTCCCTAAGTACCCCTTTAGTTTCAACCGACCAACAACCTTCCCTTTACAAAATGACTATTCACATTCCACTTTTCTTTGCATTTTTGCAACAAATGACAACATTTATAATTTGACGTCATTGACCTCCTAGAAACCTAGTAATGACTCACATGCATTTAAAATGTTCCAAAAATGACCCTTTTACAAAATAAACATGACCAAGATTCAAACATTACAAAATTGCCTCATGGAGGCATGAAATCAACATGGTGTCTTGCAATAGAATGAGACCTTAGAGGAAAATGACAAACAAATAGAGCCTTCACCTAATATCCCCACTATTGATAAAAAAACACAATTCAACCATTGATCATTCCCCTACTTGTGATGAAGTCATTTTAGAATAACCAACCCTTGAATTTCAAGATCATTTGGTTTGTAGTTCTCCTAAAAACTCTCCTCCTAGGGAGGATATCATGCTTCAAGAAAAGGATAACATTTCCAATAATTCTATAGTGTCCTTATAAGAAGATGAAGAGGCAACATTAGACTCTCACTCACTAAGGGATGTTAATATTATTCAACCTCAACTCATCCTTTACCCACCATCACACAAACTTCAAACTCAAAACAAACCTAAATTCATCCTCTACCCACCTAAGAATAGTGTGTCGCAACAATTGAGCCATAATACCATTGCTCATACATATAACATTAGAAATAATTTGTAACCACAACAACCAACCCCAACACCCTTACCTATTCCTAATCCCATATTTCCTAGTGATCTTCATTTTCCTTCGCATAGTGGAAAGGAGTATGATCTTGTTGAACAACTTGAGAATACTCCCACAAAGATATCTTTGTAGGACTTGATTTAGAATTCACCTAATTATCACACTATGATTCAAATTTCCTTGCAATAATTTCTTATCCATTCTAATGTGCAACCTAATGATATAGCATTCATGATTCAAGGAATAAATGCTGACATTTTTTTCCACCAAAGTGAACCCACCCCTTTGGAAGTGAAAAAAAAATGATGCTTTCATGATCATAGCTCAATACAATAGGATAGGGATAAAGTGAACCCTTGTTGACAATGCCTTCGCCCTTAATGTGTGTAGTGTGACCCTTTTGGATAGGCTTGGCATCGATTAAGCAAAAAATCAACCTAATTCTTTATTTATTAAGGTCTTTGATAATGTAGGAAAACAACTGCTTGGTGTGATCACTTTACCTATTACAGTTGGGAAGGCCACATTGGAAACACCAATCCATGTTATGCCTCATGATATTTCATATAATCTCCTTCTAGGAAGACCATGGATTTATGCAATGAATGGTGTGCCTTCTACTCTTCACTGTAAAATGAAATACATCTACAACAACAAAGTGTACACACTCAACGTTGATCATGAGCCTTGAGTGTTTTACAACTTGAAAAAGGTAAAGAAAATCCTTTGGCAACATTAACACCAACTACACAAGTGGAAAACATGCAATAGAAAGATAAAGAAAAAAATATTGAGGCAATCATGAAGCTATTAGAAGATGATTGGGGTTTCTTAGGTTTCACACCAACATTCATGGGAGAATACAAGATCATAAATGAAGACTTTGAAAAGGGAAAAGAAAAAGCAGTAAATTCGGAAGACCCTTCGAAAGCATCCACCTCATCCACTTTAGACAAAGAATCAAATTACATAACAAAATTTGATAAAATTAATCATGAGCAACCACCAGATCTAAAAGCAACAAAAAAGATTTGTGGAAAAGGTTATGAACTTATGAGACAACTTTGGTATAGTGGGAAAGGATGTGGTGCTAGAGAACAAGGTATCTATGTCCCTATAGACCCTCACACACAAGAAACAAATCATGGTATTGGTTATTGTCATTTCATAGAAATCAACCCATCCAAAAAGCCTTCACTTAACATCAACACTCTTATAAAAGATTCTTCTAAGCCGACTTTAAAAGTAATTATGCATCCTAAACTAATATCAACTAGTGGTCTTCATTGTTTTCCTTTGCAAGAAATGAAACAAACAAAGACATCTTCACTTAATGTCAATGTCATCTCACAAAACACTAATGATTTGAGTTCATTAGATTTTACACCCTCCTGTAAAGGAGAGAATGAAATCTCACAATATAAAGAGTTTGCATAGTTATGAAATCCTTTACTAAGCAAGAGATATATTTGTCCCATAATAAAGGAATATCTACCATTGATCAAGATGGTATCTTGTTGAGACTCCTCCAAGATCACTTGATATCTCTCCGTCCAAGAACTCAAAAGAAATTTTATTACAAGAATTCATTTTGCGCATATCATAGAGTTCATGGTTATGCTACTAATTAGTTTAAGGATTTGAGTAGTAAAATCCAACATCTTAAGAATTTTGGTACACTTCCTTATGTGGGGGCACCTCATTCCTCTAATCGATGCTGATTTTCACTCTAGCATGTTTCTCATCAATCATTTTGGCTCATCCTTGTCCTACACTAAGTGGGGGAAAGGGTTTAGATAGCCTTGTTCTCGTATGTCACTTGTCAATTTCTCTTTTGGCTATTTGACCACCTTTCATGTACATGTAAGAGCAAGCTTGGGATATGGATGACATTCCTTAAGATTGAATCACATGTGACATACTTATTCATGATGTAGCTTATTGGAAACATATGACTTGGCATAGGGCTTTCTGAATAAGATCTCGTATCTTCTTTTACTTTAAAGAAATTTCTCACAAGTAATGGTGTTAGAAACCACTTTAAAGTGGGGGCATACACCGACACTCATATTTCATTATGTGTTTTTTTTTATTCTTGTGATGCATCATTTTCTTGGCGGTTTCATTTGGGCTTGATTTTCTCCAAGAGCATGATATTTCTTTGAATTATCCTCTCTTGGAAACATCATGCACAATGTTCCCTATGATGATACCTTGCATGAACTAAGCAAAATCCCTTTGAACATTCCTTGTACTATTTTGGATTTACAATGTCTATAAATTTCAAGCATACAGAGTTTTCCTTGCCTCATGGAGCTTGAAGAACATTTTTGCATGGCACCTTATTAAAGTTATTAGGAGGTATAACTTTGATATGGTTTGAGTGGGAATCCCAACTAAGGTATGACTTTCCCCATAGCTACTTGCGAGTGTGTGAGAACATACCAGCCATGAGTGTATGTTTCTCACCTTCGGGGACTTCTCACCTAGCATACAGCCAAGAATTTTTTTTCTCCAGAGTGAGTGCATTTTTGGACAAACAGCCTAGATCTAATCCACATCGTGTTGGAAAAATAGTCAAAGTTTGATCCACCTTTTTATTTTTTCTTATTTTTGTTCTTTCTTTACTTATTTTCATTTCATGATCACGTATCTTGTTTTGTTGCAAATATTTCATCTTGTGCGTGTCATGTTGTGCTTATGTTGGTTTGACTTAGGATCTTGGATCCTGGAGGCTTGACTACTTCCTCAATATTTTTTATGTTGGACCATCAGCATTGGTATGATTGGACCCCTCTTGAATGTCTACTTTAGTGCGAGTATGAAGCAAGTTCATCCTCTCACTAAAGTGGGGGCTAAATGTGACCACCTAAAAAGTATGCCTTTTCCTTGCTTGATTTGGGAATAATTAATGACAAATTAGATGTAATGCCACCTTAGTCTAATGTTGTGAGGTGTTTTCACATCCACATTAGGTCTTGGGCCCTTTTTAAGCTAAATTAACTTAACCCTACCCTAATTTAATGTCGTAAAATGTATTTAATTACATTTTCATATTAAATTCATGAGGCTTGTAATTCAAGTGGACCTAATCTAGTGTTGTAATGTGTTTTTTACATTCACTTGGGATTTAGGGCTCTTCTAAGATAAATAGATTCAATTTTGTCTTAATTTAGTGTTGTAAAGTGTATTTATTTACACTTTCACACTGGATTTTGTGCTCCATTTCTTTTATTACCTTTGAATCATCATTAATAGGCCCCTATGACCCCTTATTTTTTCTTCTCGAGGCATATTTTGATTAATATCCTGATAAAAACACTTTGAAACCCCAAAATATTAAAGACCCACCTCAAAAACCTCAAGGTGGGACTCATTCTCCACCTTGGGTGAATAAGTCCCCTTACGTGGGAAATTCACCAAGTGTGGCGAATGATTCCCTTTTGGAGACTTTTTCAAAATTGAGTGGGAAAATTGCAATTTTAACTTGAATTTTGATGAATGTAGGCCTTAGGGATCAAAATAATGGCCATTTGAGTGTCTTTCATATATAAGAAAGCTCTAATGTCATTATTTCATCATGCATCCTTATTATCAAGTCAATCCCTCAAAGGTTAGGCATTTCAAGACTTCATAAGATGATTTCTAGGGCATTCAAGGGAAAGACTCTTCATCAATTGTTGCAGCAATTCAAGATCCATCATCAAGCCTCAAGAATGCTAATGAGCTAGTGTTGTGATGTGAATTGAACATCCAAGATCAAGCATTACTTCATTCCTATTGTTAAAGATCAAGATCTACATCCATCATGGCCATTTCATGTTGAATTGAGGATTTGTAAGACATCATTTTACAAGACATCACTCAAGGTAACATTGTTCATGTTTCATGTTTCATGTCCTTGTTTCATTGTTTCATCATTTGGTTTAATTACCTAATAGGGGTTTGACCAAGGCAAACACCAAGGCAGACCCCTACTCCCTAACAATCAATATTTTATCTCTTTCTTTGTGTGATTATTGATCTAGGTGCTTTGAAGGCTTGGAGATGATTGAAGAATAGGTTTCAAACTTGTTGAATTCATCTCCCTATTGGAAAGGTCAAAATCTACATAAAAAGTCACTTACAGCTTCAAAAATTGGGGTTTTAGGCCTAGACACTTGGAGGAACAAATTGAGCAAATTGAGGAGAGAAGATCCATATTTTGAATTTCTAAAAAAGTCAAACTAGACTCATTCACCATTAGTGGTGAATGAGTCCCACTGTAGGTATTTTTTAGAGATCTTTGTAGATTTGAATACCCATTTTCCTGAAACTTGCTTTGGTGCAGTTTTCCCCTAGAACTAGGACTGATTCACCTAGAATGGCGAATGAGTCCCACTAGGCATAAAAATCGGCATCTTCTAGATTTCAAAACTCCATTCCATCCTCAACAAGTTTCTAGGTGCACACTTTTAGTTTTACAACTTTTAGTTTTTTTTCATTTGCATTTCTAGATCATTTAGTATATGTTTGCATATCACATTATGTTTTCAAACATTTCATGTTTTTGAAGTTTACACTTGGTGGTGAACCCCTTTCTTGTCTCAATCATCTCTAAGGATACCTTGTAGTAATATCTCTCACATCCTTCATTGGTTTGAGATCTCTAAGGTTTCCTTGACTATGAATATTGTGAAATTGGATCCATCTCCTTGTATCCATTTTGTGGACAAGGGAGTGAAGCATCCATTTCCAGTTTCCACGGGTTCATTTTAATTCCAAAATCCAAATATGTGGGTGGTTGTACAAAATGTCTAAAAGTGTTTCTGATTCTCAAGATCATCAAATGGTGCAAGAGAAAATCATACACACCTATAAACAAAATGTAAAGCACAAGGGATTGCAAGCACTACTAAATTTTAATTCCACTTATGATGTCTAATCAAACACACAAGTTCTTTTTAGGCCCACTAATCATTCTATGTGAAAAAGGAACTCAAGATAAATAAAATAAAGCGAGAGCCCTGCAAAGCACGATTAGTAGTTTTGACCTCCAAACTTTGACACGCGAAAGTTTAGGTTTTAATTTTCAAATCTTGGTCATTTAAACCTGGAAAAAAGGTCAAAGATTAGGTAGATGAATCAAAATGAAACTAAAAAGATAACTAAAATTTAATCTAGTTAAAAATATGATTAATCTAAATTAAAATTCTAAATCTAAACTAAATTAAGGAAAATAAAAATAAAAAAAGCTAAAAGCTAAAAGCTAAATTAAAGATTTAAAAAAAATCTAAATTAAAAACCTAAATTTTAACTAATTTAGAAAAAACTAAATTTAAAATCTAAGATATAAGGTTAATCTAAACTTAAATCTAAACTAGATTAAGAAACTTAAATTTAAACTAAAATCTAAACTAATAAAGGAAAAATCTTTAAATTAAATCTAGGAAAATCTAAATTTAAATCTAAATTAAAAAATTTAAAATTTAAGTGTATCTAAATTAGAAAAGGATTCTTAGATCTAAAGAAAAAATAAAGGAAAAAGCTAGATTAAAATCGAATTCAAATCGGGCGGGGGCCCTAGCTCGGTTGGCTAAGTAATTCCGTTGCGGCTCTGCTGGTCACGAGTTCTAGTCTCCCTCGTCCCGTGGTACCGGAGGGCGTGTCGCGCCAACGCCGCTGGTCACGTTAAAAAGTTTACCATGCGCACTGTAGTTTATAGGGGGTCGTGCTACCCGATTCCTGCAGTCTAAAAAAAAAAAATCGAATTCAAATCTAAATTAAAGGCTAATTTAAATGTAAACTAAAAAACTGAATTTGAATCGAATCTAAATAAAGGAAAGAAATCTAAATTAAAATATAATTAAATCTAGATGAAGATCTAATTTAAATCTAAATTAAACTTAAATTAGAATTGAATTTAAATGTAATTTAATTAAAATTAAAATTAAAAGAAAAATCTAAATCTAAATCAAAAAATCTAAAATAAAAATAATCTAAAAATCTAAAATCTAAACTTAAAATCTACATTAAAAAAAGACTAAAATCTGAAAAACTTAAAATCTCATTAAAAAAATATAAAATCTAAACTAATTTAAAATCTATATAAACTAAATCAAAATTAAATAATGGAGTGCTGCATTGAAATCACCTTCCATACCGTTTGCACTGCTATGACTTCCAAGCAAGCATTTAAAATAGAAACGTTTGCTGACCTCCAGTCTTCCTTTCACGTGTGTGTTGTCGTCTTCAGACTTAAATTCGCTAAACAATGTAGCCCACTGTTAACTGAGACATTTATGTTGAGTGGGTGAAATAGTCACAACGTGAATGACATGGACGGCTGGTCTGTCTGCTGAACAATTAATTTATTCTCACAGAGCGGAAACCAATAGTAGTGGGGAAAGTAGTGCGCCAAATCGGAGAAGTGAAACATGGCCAAAACAATGTGACTTGCAAATGAATATCAAACTTATTGCCTCAACATCCGATGCAGATTATGCCACGCATGTAGGTTAGTTCAAGCTTCGAATCCATAGTGTGAGAAGAAGTTGGTCTAAACTAGGTTAAGATTCTCAATTTTTGGAGTCTAAGGTTCTCACCGTAGAAACTGACTAGGAAGATATGACCTCAAGGCCTTCTAAAAGGCTTTGTGTGAAGGAAAACAACAAAAAACAACCCAGAAATGAGATTTGCACAAAAAATAAATTATTCTGCCAGTGTTGGGAATCAAATGCACACAAAAAGAGGAATCATCACAAAACTAAGGCCAGCTGTGCAAAGTCATGTTGAAATGATCAAGGTTCAAGAACTCAAAAAAACATAGAAACTGGTGTTTTAAGCAAGATGCCCCTAGAGCTCTTTCAAAATATTCTTAAATTTTTATCATCACAGGACCTTTTTACCTATGCATTAGTTTGTCTCTTTTTGAACTCTGCATCATCAGATGAATCTCTATGGTGTTGGATGTATTGTATGCGCTGGGGATTTCCTTCACTAGAAAAATTGCAAGTAAAGCCACATGCACGTGCATGGAAGCGACTACATATTGAGTGTGATGAAGACTATTTTGGAGGAGCTCAAACCAATAGTGTTGGGAGAGCAGCAAACACCTTTGGCGTCTACATTTTCAGGCAACAACTATTTTGTAGGTAAAATTACATTATTTATATTTTGGGATGCAAGTCACAGTAATGAAATGTCACAATCGAATTAGTCATATCCTAGAGTCAATTAGAAGGTTTTAAAGCTAAGTGCAGTTGCGTGCTACAGAAGTCTAATTGGTTGTCATACCATTACACATCTCCACCCTTGTTCATTCATATATCCGCACTGCAAGGGTGACAAATCCCTTAAAAGTCGTTTGAGAAGAAAACCTCCACAAGGATGAATTTTTTTTTGGAGAAATATTTTTTTGATCATATGACAATGAATGTAAATTATACTTTGAGTTGAGTAAACAAGAAATTTTTTTGGATTGCACCTGGTTTTTAAAGGATATAAAGATCCCATGGAAAAGGTTAAGCCAGAGATGAAGCTATTTTTATTTATTTTGAGCTTAGAATGATGTATGGCGTATACATGACTTCATCTATTGGAGCTATAAACATAGAGCCGGGTGCTTTTAGAGGGGACATCAGTCATCAAAGGGCATGGGATGTGGCTTAATAAAGTAAAAATATAATTGGATAGCCACATCATGACATGGCATAACAACAACCAATTTTGTGCACTCAACAAGTTGTGAGAGTCGTTGAAAAAAAGTCAACAGTGTAAATATGAAATTTGTGTTTTGCAGACAGTGGAAATATGAAATTTTGTGATGTGTAGGAATATGATGGCCATATCCGATTGATAGTGAAATACTAAAAGTATGAGGATCAAAAGTTCAGATTGAAACCTTCCACATGAGAATACCAGAAACAGGAAAAAGAATAAAATAAGATGGAGCTAACTGTCCATAACAAACATTTCAGAAAAAAATCATATTAGGTAGTAAGCATCATGAAATATACACATGAGTTGGGTTCACCAAATGTATTAGAGAATTTTTTTTCAAGTTATCTGCAAGTAACAATAAACTAAATCCCCGATGAACAATAAAGCATAATGGAAAGCAAGAAACATAAAAATATTGAAACACTATCACTTGGATTTCAAGCTCCCATTGAATGACCTCCATTGGCCTTCTCCATCTTGCTACAAATTGTATAATTTCCCTCATATTTGAAGTGCAACTATCACCCATTCCTTAGGAAAGAAAATTATTGAAGTAATGTGTGCTCAAGTACTCAAAGCTCTCAAGCATGCTATGTGTGAATTGCTGAAAATAAGTTTGTGTCTAAAATGACTTGAGAGAGAGCCTTTTAAAGAATGTCAAATTGGGAATGGATGGACAAGTTTAAAAGTTTATAAAAACCTAAGATCAAAGGCCAGGATTCAATGTCATAAGGAGTGCATTAGGGTTAGGGAAATATTAGGTCAAAGTTAGGGCAATCTTTGAAATGAAGGGTTGAGATTTAATTGAAAGCAATTAAATCAATGGTGGAGAAAAATAGGTAGTTGGAAAATCAAATAATAATATAAATTATTTGATCTATGGAGGAAAGTTGACTTATGAATTAAATAATAGTTTAATTCATAAATGTGAATAAGACAAAATACAATAGATAATTATTTTAATTATTTATTTGTGGGATGTAAAGTGGGTTAAATGGATAATTTTATTTAATTGAAGGATAAATGGTAATGCTATTAAATAATTAATGGTAATTATAAATTTATTTAATTATTGGAGGGAATAAGGATTAATTAGTGACATATTTAAATGTAATTTATTTATTTAAATAATCATGGAGGAATAATTAGAAATTATGACATTAGGACATAATCAAATGATTTAATTATGTGACGAGGATGTTTGACATAGAAAATGTAGGTCAAGGGCCTAAGTCATTTTTATGTGTCTACATGCCTAACACTAGTAAAATTTGGCAAATAAATGACTAGGTGACAAAAAAATTTAGTCACAACAACTAAAAATGACTAAATTCTACTCATTTTTTGCAACTCAACTATAAATGAGTAAATAAATGACTAATCTAGTCATTGAATAAAAAATTATTTATTCATACAAATAAAAATGACTAAATAGTTAGTCATCAAATCTAGATTATACAAAAATTTTAAAAAACAAGTTGGCCAATTATTGGCATGATTATTCAAATTCATTGTAGATTCATTCATCTCTTGCAGACATTGAGTCATTCGCTCATTGCACACCTTGCTTCATCCATTCATTGCAGACCTTGCTTCATTCGTTAGCTTGGAATGAGTCATTTTGATCAATTATAGTAGCTACTTGCATGGGCGATAAGGATTTAGAGAGGACCTGGAGACTTCTAAAAAGGTGGGCAAGGGAAAGGAATTCAGAGTTTGTTGCAATGAATTTGAATTCGATGAGGCCCTCTATAGCGGAATCAGATTTGGGGACACCATCTACAACGGATTAAGAGGTAATTCAAAACCCTCATTACATTAAACAAAAATTCAAAATGCTCATTAATAATGTTCTACTGCTCTTAATAATTTTCTTTTACAATCTTGCCACTGTTCTGCTTCATAATGTGTTCGAGCTAAATATAATAAAATTTGGGTGTCAATGCCAAAAATAGAATTTCCTCAAACAATTTTGAGACATTTTCACTACAAGCGCAAATTGTCCTTCTGCAAAGTAAACATGTCCTAGATTTACCCACACATTAGGCATATGAACAAAGATATTTCCTACAATAGCTTCTTGTACCTATGTAAATATTTCCTTTGCAATATCAAATTGACCCCTTTCAGCTAGCACAATGGCTATCTCATTTGCAGCATAAACATTTCCTGGTCTTTGTGCCAACACTTTACAATGGCTACCCCATTTACAACATAAACATTTTCACTACAAGTGCTAAATGCACTTGTGCAAAGTAAACATGTGCTAGATTTACCCACACATCAGGCATCTGAACAAAGATGTTTCCTTTAGTAGCTTCTTGTACCTATTTAAAAATTTCCTTTGCAGTATCAAATTGACCCCTTTCAACTAGCACAATGGCTACCCCATTAAAAACATAAACATTTCTTGGTATTTGTGCCAATAATTAAGTGGCCCCTTTTATGACATTAATATCCTCTTATGTTATTATTATACTCCTATTTTCCAAGAGAAAAATCCTCAAGGCCCATGGGAAATGAACGATGAGCATTTGAGTTTCAACTTGGTTTCATTTTTAAAAGGGGACATTACATTGTACAAGATTTTTTTAACAATAGAATAATTTAATCCACCTATTTAGGACTAAAAAATAAAAATAGATGAATTAATCCATTTTCAATTATAGGTTCTTTTAATCTAGAATCTAATAGAAAGATAAAGCATAACACATTGAAGGACATAGAAAATGTTCTAAAATAAAGACTAAAATAGGTTGGCCATGAAAAACAAGAAAGAGGAAAAATGAAAAGATATATATATATATGATTCATTTGAGGTTTTTGATAAGATCTCATTTAACTATGTCAAATGGATTTGGAAGGGAAAAATCATATTTGATTGACTAAAATTTTGAGGTAGCTTATCCATCATCATTGTATGCATCATCTTCTCTTGGAATCTATTTCTACAATGCACCAAGCCTAGAATTGATTGGGGATGCACCTAAGGTGGATAAAAACTCATTAAATGCTTTATGTATGCTTGGCAACATGGAATTGAAAACAAGATGACTAGTTTAAAGAAAAAGAAACAATAAAGGTAGCACACCAACTTGTCTTGGTCGATGAATCAAAACCAAAACCTAATGAAGAACGAAGGATTCAGATCAGAAGGAGAAAGCAAGAGGAAGACCTTCAGTGGGTGATGCAACAAGAGGAGCAATTTGAACGTGTCAAGGAATTATGGAAGAGTAACTGTAAGGACAGAGATGATGACGATGATGAGGCTGGTCAGTCTGAGAAGAAACAAAATAAGGAAAAGAAGAAAAAGAAGAAGGATAAGGACCACAAGGATTATGATTCTTATATGGAGGAACTTGATGTTTCCATGGAAGATGAGGAAAATTATAAGATCTCATTTAACCATTTCAAATGGATTTGGAAGGGACAAAGCATATTTGATTGACGAAAATTTTAAGGTGACTTATCCGTCACCATTATATGCATCATCTTCTCTTGGAATCTGTTTCTACAATGCACCAAGCCTATAATTGATTGGGGATGCACTTAAGGCGGATAAAAACTCGTCAAATACTTTATGTATGTGTAGAAAAAGATTTTGGCACCCTAAGGTCCTTCTCTTTCACTTCAAGGGTTTTTCACCTAAAAGGAGAGAAAGATTGGCCAAAATGCAATGTAAACATTCAAAGATTGATGTGATGTGGGTGTAATGTGCCTAGATGAGGTAAAATAAAAGCTATTGATTATGAATGCAAAACTAATGAAATGCACCTTGTTTGAAAACACGTTGTGATATGCAGAGACACCTAGAAATGAATGCAAACTATAACATAAATGAATGAAACAAAAAGTGTGCACTTGAGATCTTGTTGGAGACTGGAAATGACTTCTAAAATTTTGTTGATGCAAAAAATTTGGCCTACAGGGTCTCATTCGCCATTCAAGACGAATTAGTCCCAGATTTGGGAAACTATTGTGAAGCCCATCTTAGACAAATGGGTATCCAAAAATATAGAAAACCCTTTCCAGGCCTAGCAATGGGAATCATTCACCACTGATGGTGAATTAGTCCACTTTTGAATTTCTAAAAAATCCAAAAGTTGAAATAGAAGCCCTTAGTCTACTCTTTGGTTCCTAACAGGTGTCCACCTCTGAAAGTCTGATTTCTGACAATGAAAGTGATTTTTAGTTGATATTTTGACTTGGTCAACAAGGATATATCTTCAACAACTTTGCAACTTGATCTTTAATGATTTCCAAGCCTTCAAGATGCCTAAATTTGCAAACACATAAGAAGAGAAGGAGAAATGTTGAATTTTAGGGCATGGGGGCTTTCCTTGGTCAAAACCATTTTAGGTAATTAAACCAAAATGAAGAAAGAATGTAATGAAACATGAAATAATGGAATTAATACATTTCCATGAAGATTGATCTTGAATTTCTACAACAAAAGATGATGAATCTACCTTTTTATGTTTGAAAATTGATCTTGAATGACTTGGAATGATGAAACCCTACCTTGCTTGACTTGAGGTGGAAGAAAAATTATGAATGAGTTGTGAATGAGTTTAGATACATAATTTAGGATTTATAGACTTATATTTATAGGCAATTCACCTTATTTTCTCGTTAATTGGATCCCTAAGGCTGACATGGAGAAAAATAAAACTTAAAATCCCAAAACTAGTCCCACCTAGTAGGGACTCATTCGCCCAGATTGTTGAATTAGTCCAAAAGGGGCCCTTTTGACAACTGGATTGTTGGGGAATGCATAAATTAGGTTTATATGATGATTTCATCAGGTATTTGATCAAGTTATGCCTTGGGATGCACAATATGGGGTAATAGGGGCCTATTAATGATGATGTAAGGGGTGAATAGGGACAAGGACACAAAATCCAATGTGAAAGTTTGATTAAATACACTTTACATCATTAAAATGAGGTCCACATAGCCTAGAAAGGAACAACATCCAATGTGAATGTGTAAGACACATTACAACACTAGATTAAAGTTAAGTTTAATTCACAAACCTTCTAGATTAATGTGATAGTGAAATTAAATATATTTTATAATGTTGAGTTAAGGGAAAATGGGATTTATTAAGTCTACAGAAGTGTGAAAGTATTTTACAACACTTTCCAACACCTTTACAAGACATTGTTAGATGTATTTTATTCAGTTCAAATGCAAGGGTCCAAGACCTAGTGTGGATGTGTAAAATACCTCACAACACCAAATCAAGGCCTCATTAAGTCCAATTTGTCATCAATTATTCACATATCAAGCAAGCTCAAAAATGGATACTTTGTCTGTTTCAATAGTTAGCCCCCACTTTAGTGAGAATGAGCTTGCTTGAAACTCACACTAAAGTAGACATTCAAGAAGGGGGTCCAATTGTACCAATGTGGATGGTATAGGATAAAAAAGATGAAGGAAGCAACCAAGCCCTCAAGATCCAAGATCCTAAGTCAAACCAACATGAGTGCAAAAGGATATGCACAACGTGAATGACTTGCAACAAAACAAGATACATGATCATGCAATGAAAAGAACTAGATGGAAGAGAAATGAAAATGAGGTAGATCAAGCTTCAATCATTTTCCCAACATGTTGTGGATCAGATCTAGGCTTGTTTGTTTTGGAACAAGAAATGTGTACTCACTCTGGGGTGATGGAACTCATGGTTGTCCGTTGGGTGAGAAGGCCCAAGTATACTCACTCTAGGGCCACAAAACTTCTGGTTGTCCATGGGGTGAGAAGGCCCGAAATGTGAGAAACATACTCTCATGGTTGGTATGTGCTCACAAACACATAGGTGTCTATGGGGAAAGTCATGCCACATAATGGGCTTCCCGCTCAGCCATACCAAAGTTATACATCCTGATAACTTTAATAAGGCACCACAAAGGAAAATGATTTTTGATCTCTATGAGGTAAGCAAAACTGCATATGCTTAACACTCATAGACAAACAGGATGGCATCACAGGCATGCAAGCTATATTATGCAAGGTGGCCATATAACAATTGTTGTAAATGTGAAACTAGTGTATGGAATGTTCAAAGGTATTTTTCTTAGCTTGTACAAGGTTTCATCTTAGGGAACATTGTGCTTAATGTTTCCAAGAGAGGAAAAGTGCAAATGGTCTCATATTATTTCCACGAGAGGAAAAATGCAATGTCTCATCCTGGGTAGCATTGTGCTTAATGCTTCCAAGAGAGGAAATCACAAGAAAAATAAAATCACACAATTAGAATGTGAGTGTCGATGAATTCCCCCACTTTAAAGCAGTTGTGGGGTATGTGCAGGATCATGGTGCGCCAAAAAGTGGCAATATTTGTAGGGTATGTGGCTGACGACTTTTTTTCACCCAAAATTAATGAAACAAAAAGGGTTTTCAGAGGAGATTCTCAGCTTTCCAAAAATATAAATTATGATTTAATTTGAATTTAATAAATAATTATTATTCATTTTCTATTAGAATTATGACTAAAGTCCTGATCGATACGCTGATTGAAAAACATCTATAACTTTCAAACGGTATCATATTTTTTGAATCCAAAACATGCGTCACATTCTATCCTTCACATATTATAGGATTAAAAAAATAAAAAATAAATTTCATGAAGTTTTGACCAAGTTAAGGTGGTCAGACAGACGAGTTTTTTATATTTTCTAAAAAGTTGTAATAAAAAATTCATAATTAATTATTTACTTGGAAAAAAATTACAAAAAAATATGCATCACATCCGGACATGAGTCCTCTACTTATATATAAAATATTACAAAAAAATATTATCATTTTATTATGGTTAGGGTGGTCAGACACCTACTTCTTATTTTTTCCCTAAAATTTAAGTATTACTGCATTGAAATTTCAAATTTTCACCAAATAGATTTTATTTATTTTTAAATAAACCTAGTATTTTAGAAACTAAATTCAATTTTCTAAAAATTCTATTCTTACATATTTTTGAAATAATACAGATAACTTATTCAAATATTTATGTCAAGTTGCCTAACACTGATTTTTCTCAATTTTTTGCCACTTAAGGGCCTATTTTTTGCATGATGATCTTGCACATACCCTGTGAACACCAATACTATGAGAAATTGCTTTAAATTAGAAGAAGGAGAACATGAGAAGTTACTTAGAAATCCCTATGCCAAGTCATATGCTTCCTATAAGCTATGTCATGAAAAAGGAGTATGTCACATGCAAGCCATCTTAAGGCATATCGTCCACATCCGAAGCTTGCTCAAATATGTTCATGAAAGGTTAATGACTAGTCAAAAGAGACAATGAAAAGTGACATACAAGGACAAGGCTATCTAACCCCTTTTCCCCACTGAGTGTAGGACAAGGGTGAGCCAAAATGATTAATAGAATGCATGCTACAATGAAAATCAATATCGATTAGAGGAATGAGGTTCCCCCACATAAGGAAGAACACCAAATTCCTTGAGATGTTGGATTTTACTACTCAAAGCCCTACATTCATTAGTAGAATGTCCATGAACTCTATGATATGCACAAAAGGAATTATTGTGATAAAATATCTTATGAGTTCTTGGAGGAAGGGCTATCAAGTGATCTATGAGGAGTCTCGATAAGATACCTGCTTGATCAATGATAGAAGGTGTTTCTATAGTTGGTGACAAAGATACATCTTTCTTAGTATTAGTTGTCATACCTATGCAAGACTCTTGAGATTGTGATATTTTATTCTTTCCTGTATAGGATGGTGTAAAATCTAACGAATTCAAATAATGGGTGTTTTATGAGATGACATTGACATTAAGTGAAGATGTGTTGATGTTGAGTGAAGGCTTGGCCATCTCTATCAAAGGACAATAACCAAGACCATAGGTTGTTTGTTGTGTGATAGGATCTATAGGGTTGCAGATACCTTGTTCATTAGCACCACATCCTTTTCCACTATATCTAAGTTGTTTCATAAACTCATAACCTTTCCCATAAAGTTTTTTCATTGTTTTTGGATCAAGTGGTTGTTCGTTGTTCTGTTCATCAAATGTTGTTGTTTAATTTGTTATGTTTTGGTCTAAAGTGGTTGAAGTGGATGATTTTGAAGGATTATTTTCTTTGTCATTTCTCATATTTTAATATTTGTTTATGATCGTGTATTCTCCCATGAATGTTTGTGTGAAGTCTAAGGAACCCCAATCATCATCTGATAGTGTTGTGACTTGTTCAATATGTTGCTTGTGTGTTTGGTGGATAGGATGCACTTGTGTAGTTGGTATTAATGTGTTTAAATGATGCACATTTTTTTTTCTCAATGTGCAAATGACTATTGGGATTAGGGTCAGTTTGAAGTGTGTACACTTTGTCATTGTGAATTTATTTCATTTTGCAATGAAGAGTGGAAGGCATTGCATTCATTTAATGAATCCATGGTCTGCCTAGAAGGAGATTACATGAAATTTCATGAGGCATAACATGAATTTTCGTATCTAATGTGGCCACTCCAAATGTAATGCGATTGTTTTGATACATTGTCAAAACCTTTAATAGATAGAGAATCAGGTTGAATTTTTTATTTATCCACACGAAGCCTATCCAAGAGTCTTACCCTACACACATTAAGAGTGGAGCCATTGTCAACAAGGCTTTGCTTTATCCCTTTCGTATTCTATTGAGATATTATTTGGAAAGCTCTTTTTTTTTGCACGTCCAAAGGGGTTAGCTCACTTTGGTGGAAAACAATGCAGCATTCAATCCTTGAATTAGGGCTGCTATGTCATTTGGTTGTGCATTAGAAAGGATAGGAACTTGTTCTAAGGTCATTTGAAGCATAGTGTGGTAAATAGGTGAAGTCTGAAGAAGGTCCCAAAGGGATATCTTGGCAGGAGTTATCTTAAGTGGCTCAACAAGATCATACTCCCTTAATCGAGGAGCACTAGGTAGTATAGAATTAGGAAAAGGTAAGGAAGTTGGCATTGGTTGTTGTGGTTACAGATTGTTTCTAGTGTTATATGTATGAGAAATGGTATTATGACTCGATTGCTATGACACATTATTCTAAGGTGGGTAAAGGGTAAAATTGTGTGTAGGTGGAGGTGGAGGTTTATGTGATGGTGGGTAAAGGATAAGATCGGGTTTGTTTTGTTGGTTGTGTGAAGGGGGGTAAATAATGAGATGAGGTTGAATAATATTAACATCCCTTGGTGAATGAGATTCTAGCATGGGCTCTTAATCTTTTTCTAAGGGTATAATATCATTATTGTCAATGTTATCCATGTCTTGTATCATGATATCTTCCCTAGGAGATTTCTTAGGAGAACTATAAACCACATGTTTTTGACATTCAATGGTCGGTTCCTTTAAAAGGACTTCATCACAAGTAGGGGAATAATCAAGGATGGGATTATCAAGAGTGGGATTATTAGGAAAAGGTTCTATTGGATTATATAAGGTATCATTTTCTTGTTTAATGTTATATTCCCTAGGAGGAGAGCTTGTAGTATGCTCTTCCATGGTTGGAGTTTGTAAACAATCTTCATCACAAGGAAGGGATGCAGGAAGAGAAGGACAATGAAGATTCTTTTGTTCAAAGAGGCCTTTCCAAATGTTTGGGACATTAGGAAGGAAAGAGATAAGGTTTTTAATTTCAATCCACATATCCTCTTGGAAAAGGTGATTGTCATGAGTACTTATCATTATGTGCTTTGTTTTAGGAATGTTTTATCTAATACAAGAGGTAAGAGGAAAGAAAGAACTAGTCAAATCTCTCATCAATTGGTTCTTCTAGCACTATAATCTCATCTTCATAAGTGGGAGATATAATAGGAGAAGAAAAAATGTGATTATTATGATTATCCAAGGTTTCTTTCACTAGAAAAACCTTATTCACAGAAGGGATACTAGGGGAGGGATCAATGACGAACAAAAAGAAAGTGGAAATAATCTCGTAGTCATATGCACCTAACAAAACTTTCTTAAAACATATAATAAGATCTAAAAATAGAACATAAAATATGATGACTATAGAATTTTGTAATGAAAACATGATGTAATGACTTGAAATGTAACTATGTGAAAGGAAACATTCAAAAGAGGAGTGAAATTTTTTAGATTCTAGGGATGACAATTGAGTGATTATGCTATATACAATATGAGAATGAAAACTTCAAATTTAAATCATGCATGGAATGAGTGAATTTAAGCTAGATGTAATGAAATGCATGTTACATAAACAAAGCCAACTGATAGAGTTAGGTAATGGAACCAAACAAAATATTTAAAATAGGGTTTTTTAGTTATGTAAAGAGCAGTTTCAAGGGTAAAAAGGGACTGATTTTCCCAAGGTGGTGAATGAGTCCCAATAGGGATTTTTGTCAGAATTTTCAAAAAAAATTGAGTGATTTTGATGTTTTCTATGCTCTATGATGCAAACCTAATATGCTAATGAAATTTTTTAGAAAATTTCAATGATTTAAGATGCAAAAATGTAACCTATATGCACTTTCACTAATGCAAAATTTGAAACCCTAGAATCCAACTCAACTAATGCAAAATGTAATGCAATCTAATTATACAATGATGAAGGACTCAAAATTAGAAAAGAAATGTATTCTAAAGTCCGGTTTACCAAAATGTAGACAAAGATTTTGGCAACCTAAGGTCCTCTTGCACTTCTAAGGTTTTTCACCTAAAAGGAGAGAAAGATTGGCCAAAATGCAATGTAAACATTCAAAGATTGATGTGATGTGGGTGTAATGTGCCTAGATGGGGTAAAATAAATACAAAAAATGAATAAAATCCATTGATTATGAATGAAAATAATGAAATGCACCTTGTTTGAAAACACATTGTGATATGCAAAGACACCTAGAAATGAATGCAAACTATAACAGAAATGAATGAAACAAAAAGTGTGCACCTAATATCTTATTGGAGACTGGAAATGACTTCTAGAATGCCGTTGATGCTAAAAATTTGGCCTATAGGGATTCATTCGCCATTCTGGGTGAATTAGTCCCAGATTTAGGAAACTGTTATGGAGCCCATTTCAGACAAATGGGTATCCAAAACTGTAAAAAAACATTTTTTAGGCCTAGCAGTGGGACTCATTCATCAATAATGGAAAATAAATCCACTTTTGAATTTCTAAAAATGCAAAAGTGGAAACAGAAGCCCTCAGTTTGCTCTTCGGTTCCTGACAAGTGTCTGCCTCCAAAAGTCTAATTTCTAGCATTAAAAGTGACTTTTAGTTGATATTTTGACTTGGTGAACAAGGATATGTCTTCAAAAACTTTTCAATTTAATCTTTAATGATTTCCAAGCCTTCAATATGCCTAAATCTGCAAACACACAAGAAGAGAAGGAGAAATGTTGCTGTGAGCACCTCTCAAATCTGCAAACATTCTAAACTCCATAAAGAAGGTGAGTGCATACAAATTTGCTAAATACTCCTATGAAATAATACAAAATGTTTCCTACACATGATATCAAATCAAACTAAATTGAAAGCATGAAAGATACATAATGCACACTTTATCTCATATTGGATTGGTGCTATTGTAGAAAATAGCCCTTTTCCCAATCCTTGCTTAAGCTAATGATGTTAAGATGCTATGAAAATGGAGTGGATAGGAAAAATCAGTTCTCAATTTAAGAGAGTGACCTTGCAAGAGATGTAGATGTTTTGATAAAGAATGAAGCCTCTATTTGTATATTTTCTTGATGAGAGATTCGACAAATGGATGAATGTGGGACTAAAAGTAGACCAATGAAAAGAGGCCACTTGTCAAGTTGTGATAGGATTGAGGATGTACAAGATTTGGGAAATGTGCCCAAGAGGGGGAAATTTCAAATTTGAAAATGAGAGTTAATTCTTAGTTTGACCTTTGCAAGGGACATGTAAGACCTATTAAATGCCTTGTTGGATGTACCTTTCAACTTGCTTTTGAATTGAAATTTGAGGGAAGATGCCATGTTGAGTGAAAATGTTGAATTTAATAAATCAATAAATGGATTTATTTGTGCAAGTGGGATTATCTAGAGGATGCGATGGGTGATTAGGTTAGGCTAATTAGGATTAGGTTAGCTTAATGATGATTAGGATGATTTTGACTTTTAGGACTTAAATATTTGATTTATTTAAATCGGAAAAGGATGGAATATGTATTATGATTTTATTAAATGGATGTTTGATTTATTTGATTAAAAGGTTGATGATAATTTTTATTTAATTTTGAATGAATGACCTTAGGAGATGGAAATTAATGAGATTACCTGATGAATGGACTTAATGTGAAACCTAGTTTACTTGATCAATGAACCTGATTGAATGCATAATGTTAATTTTGCATGTCTACAATTGCATGTTAGGGCATGGGGGTTTACCTTGGTCAAACCACTTTCAGGTAATTAAACCAAAATGAAGAAAGAATGTAATGAAACATGAAATAATGGAGTTAATACCTTTCCATGAATATTGATCTTGAATTTATGCATTAAAAGATGAAGAATTGGCCCTTGAATGTCTAAAAAATGATCTTGAAAGACTTCCAGGAATGATGAAATCCTAGCTTGCTTGACTTGAGGTGGAAGACAAATGATGAATAAGTTGTGAATGAGTTGAAAGATGTAAATTAGGGTTTAGAGACTTATATTTATAGGAAATTCACCTTATTTTCCCATCAATTGGATCCCTAAGGCCAACATGGAGAAAAATAAAACTTAAAATCCCAAAATTTCTTGCTCAAAACTCAAAAATAACCCAAATGGGACTGATTCGCCACCTTGGGTGAATTAGTTACACCTAGAAGGGACTCATTTTCCTAGATGGGGGAATTAGTCCCAGAGGGGCCCTTTTAATAGTTGGATTGTTGGGGAATGCATAAATTAGGTTTATATGATGATTTCATCAGGTATTTGATCAAATTATTCCTTGGGATGCATAATACGCGATAATAAGGGCCTACTAATGATGATGTAAAGGGTGAATAGGGCCAAGGACACAAAATTCAATGTGAAATTTTGATTAAATACACTTTTCATCATTAAAATGAGGTCCACATAGCCTAGAAAGGCACAACATCCAATGTGAATGTGTAAGACACATTACAACACTAGATTAAAGTTAAGTTTAATTCACAAGCCTTCTAGATTAATGTGATAGTGCAATTAAATATATTTTATAATGTTGAATTAAGGGGAAATGGGTTTATTAAGTCTATCTAGAAGTGTGAAAGTATTTTACAACACTTTACAACACCTTTACAAGACATTGTTAGATGTATTTTATTTAGTTTGAAAGGGTCCAAGACCTAGTGTGGATGTGTAAAATACCTCACAACACCAAATCAAGACCTCATTAAGTCCAATTTGTCATCAATTATTACCATATCAGGTAAGCAAAAAGAGATACTTTTCTGTGTCCACAATATGCTTGGCAACATGGAACTGAAAATAGATGACTGGCTTAAAGCAATAGAAACAATTAAAGTAGCTTGCCAACTTGTCTTGGTTGATGAAGCAAAACCAAGATCTGATGAAGAAATTAGGATTCTAATGGAAAGGAGAAAGAAAGAGGAAGAACTTCGGTGGGTGATGCACCAAGAGGAGCAATTTGAATGTGTGAAGGAATTATGGAAGAGTAAGTGCAAGGATAGGGATTATGACGATGATGAGGCTACTCAGTCTGAGAAGAAACAAAATAAGGAAAAAAAGAAAAATAAGAAGGATAAGGACCACAAGGCTTACGATTATTATAGAGGAACTTGATGTTTCCATGGAAGATGAGGAAAATTATTAGATCTCATTTAACTATGTCAAATGGATTCAGAAGGGAAAAAGCATATTTGATTGAATAAAATTTTGAGGTAGCTTATCCATCGTCATTGTATACATCATCTTCTCTTGAAATTTTTTTCTACAATGCACCAAGACTAGAATTGACGGGGGATGCACTTAGGTTAGATAAAACTCATCAAATGATTTATGTATGCTTGGAAACATGGAACTGAAAATAGATGACCAACTTAAAGCAAAAGAAACAATTAAAGTAGCATGTCAAATTATCTTGGTCGATGAAGAAAAAAATTGATGAAGAACAAAGGATTCAAATGGAAAGGAGAAAGCGAGAGGAAGAACTTCAGTGGGTGATGCCACAAGAGGAGAAATTTGAACATGTGAAGGAATTATGGAAGAGTAAGTGCAAGAACAAGGATGATGATGATGATGAGGTTGGTTAGTCTAAGAAGAAACAAAATAAGGAAAAGAAGTAAAAGAAGATGGATAAGGACCACAAGGCTTATGATTCTTATATGGAGGAACAAAGATGTTTCCATAAAGATGAGGGAAATCATATGAGGGGTAAGGCATAAGATGACAAAAAAAGTGACCAATATATTCTTGTAGCTATAGGTCTAGAAGACTCTGATAATTGTGAGACAAATTCTCCAGTTTCAAGAAAATCATGAAGGAGACATGCATACTCTAATTCTAAAGATGATGAACCATTACATAAACAGAGTCTAAGAGAAGATGATCCATATGATGATGATGTATAGGCTTCCCAAGCTTTAACTAAACCTAGCTCCTTTTTTCCTAGAGAAAAATCCCTAGTTCCCATGGGAAATGAATGATGAGCATTTGAGTTTTAACAGACTAAAATAGGTTTCCCATAAAAAACAAGAAAGAGGAAAAATGAAAAGATAACATACATATGATTCATTTGAGGTTTTTGATAAGATCTCATTTAACTATGTCAACTGGATGGGGAAAAGCATATTTGATTGACAAATTTTAAGGTAGCCTATCCATCATCATTGTATGCATCATCTTCTCTTGGAATCTATTGAAACTCAAATTCCCATCATTCATTTCCCGTGGGCATTGGGGATTTTTCTCTTGGAAAATAGGAGCTAGGTTTGGTTAAAGCTCAGGAAGCCTAGGCATCATCATCATATGGATCATCTTCTCTCAGACTCTATTTTTGCAATGGTTCATCATGTTCAGAATCAGAGTATGCATGTCTGCTTCGTTATTTTGTTGAAATTGGAGAATTTTTCTCACCATCATTAGAGTCTTCTAGACCTGTAGCTGCAAGATGTTGGTCATTTTCTACATCATCTTGTGCTCAAGCTTGAAATCACATCCAACTAAGCCTACTCTTGATTGGGGATGCATTTAAGGTGGATAAAAACTCATCAAATGCTTTATGTGTGCTTGGAAACATGGAACTAAAAATAGATGAGTGGCTTATAGAAAAAGAAACAATTAAAGTAGCATGCCAACTTGTCTTGGCTAATGAAGAAAAATGAAAATATGATGAAGAATGAAGGATTCAGATGTAAAGGAGAAAGAAAGAGGAAGAACTTTGGTGAGTGATGCAACAAGAGAAGCAATTTGAACATGTGAAGGAATTATGGAGGAGTGAGTGTAAGGACAGGGATGATGACAATGATGAGGTTGGTCAATCTGAGAAGAAAAAGAAGAAGGATAAGGACCACAAGGCTTATGATTCTTATATGGAGGAACCTGATGTTTCCATGGAAGATGAGGAGAATCATATGAGGGATAAGGCACAAGATGATGTAGAAAATGACCAATATCTTCTTGCAGCTGCAGGTCTAGAAGACTTTGATGATGGGGAGACAAATTTTCCAGTTTCAACAAAATCATAAAGGAAACATGCATACTCTAATTCTGAAGATGATGAACCATTGCAAAAATAGAGTCTAAGGGAAGATGATCCATATGATGATTATTTCTAGGCTTCTTCAGCTTTAACCAAACCTATCTCCTATGTTCCAAGAGAAAAATCCCCAACAACCATGGGAAATGAATGATGAGCTTTTGAGTTTCAATAGATTCAAAGAGAACATGATGCATACAATGACAATGGATAGGCTACCTCAAAATTTTAGTCAATCAAATATGCTTTTTCCCTTCCAAATCCATTTGACATAGTTCAATGAGATCTTATCAAAAGCCTCAAATGAATCATCTGTATGTTATCTTTTCATTTTTCTTATTTCTTGTTATTTATGGGAAACCTATTTTAGTCTGTTGAAATTCAAATGCTCATCATTCATTTCCCATGGGCCTTGGGGATTTTTGTTCTAGAAAATATGAGCTACGTTTGGTTAAAGCTCAGGAAGCGTAGACATCATCATCATATGGATCATCTTCTCTCAGACTCTATTTCTGCAATGGTTCATCATCTTTAGAATTAGAGTATGCATGTATCCCTCATGAATTTTTTGAAAGTGTAGAATTTGTCTCACCATCATCAAAGTCTTCTAGACCTACAGCAATAAGAAGATCTTGGGTATTTTCTACATCATCTTGTGCCTTATCGCTCATATAATTTTCCTCATCTTCCATCGCAACATTAGGTTCCTCCATATAAGAATCATAAGGCTTTTGGTCCTTATCCTTCTTCTTTTTCTTCTTTTCCTTCTTTTGTTTCTTTTCAAATTGACTAGCCTCATCATCATCATCATCCCTATCTTTACGCTTACTCTTCCATAATTCCTTCACATGTTCAAATTGCTCCTCTTATTGCATCACCTGTCGAATTTCTTCCTCTCACTTTCTCCTTTCCATCTGAATCCTTCGTTCTTCATCAATTTTTCATTTTTCTTCATCAACCAAGACAAGTTGGTGTGCTACTTTAATTATTTCTTTTACTTTAAGCCAATCATCTATTTCCAGTTCCATGTTGTCAAGCACACATAAAGCATTTAATGAGTTTTTATCCACCTTAAGTGCATCCCCAATCAATTCTAGGCTTATTTGGATCTCATTCTAAGCCTGAGCCATGGCTGTAAGATGTAGATATGCATCCATATAATCAGGAACTTGAACAATTCTGTCTTGTATAAAATATTTTATTTTTCTGTATCATGTAGTTGTTCAAACAACCTAGCAATATTAAATAGTGTTGTGACTTTATCCCATGGTAACTCAAGTGAAACATCACCTTCTTCTAGTTGATGGAAGAATTCCATATCCTTAAAGCGCATAGAAAAAAACTATATAATTGGCATTGGGGATTTTATTTATGAATTCAACCCAAATTCTATTTCCTAATTCCTCCATAAAAGTTTGTTGAGCCAACTCTAGTTCATCACACTCAAAATGAAGAACCCCAATTTTTTTTAACAATTCAATGGGTACTTCTCTTCTCTTCTTTAGAAGAGACTTTGTTGTCTTAAGAGAATCTAAGGCTACATTGGGGTCTATCGATATTAATAACTCACCATCCTTTATAAATGCATGGGCATCACATGGATCTATGCAAGTTTCCTTTCTTAAAATTTCCAAAGCCTTCTCTTCCTACCCTTGTTGAGAATATATATGGCCTACAACTTTGGTAGACATGTATGTAAAATGTGGTAGTATAGACAAGCAAATGAACTTTCGATAAAATGCCTCAAAGAAATGTGGTCTCATGGTGATGGAATTCCATGAAAAATGCCATGAAAATAAAATTCTTATGGATTTTCATGGAATTCAATCACCATGAGACCAAATTTCTTTGAGGCATTTTTTCAACCAATTCACTACCTTTTCTATGCTATTGCGTACTATTATGCTTTGATAGACTTTTTCCAAGCATCCATAGATTGTTTGAAAATAATTTTTCTAGGATTTTAGCCATAGCAACAACACAGTGAATTGTTTGAGAAAACGCCTCAAAGAAATGTGGTCTTATGGAATGACATGAAAATAAAATGAAATTGGCATCTACTCCTAGTTATCAGCTATCCAATATGAAGTAATTGCATAACTTCCTAGGTTGACTTTGTAAAAAACTATATTGTAATTGAAATTTTGTCATCTAATAGCATCTAGTTATTAGTTATGCAATGTGAAGTAATGCTTTGAGTTTGAAAGATGTGAAATGCAATGTAATCAACAATGCAAATGATTATGAACAAATAATTGATACCAATTCATAATATACTTCTATATTCCAACCTAGAAAATACATAAATAATCCAATCATACGCAGTATTATCAACAAATAATTGAGACTAGACTTCGAGCACCATATTAAATCTTCTTGTCCATTGATTTCTTCAAATATATATTACAATATAACATAAGTTTCCTCATATATGTTTCTATAAATGCCTATGATGATGATATCAAAATTTGATCTTGGTTTCTCTTTTATAAGAGAAGCAACAAGCTTCAAACTGTTACAAAATATGGCATGTTTTCAAAATTCATGCCTCTTTGTATAAACTAGACTAAACATTAGTTTTTCTTAAAACATAAAACAAAGAAAGTAGATAGCTAATGAAGTCTAAAGCACTCATGGAAATCTCCGTAAGGAACTTGTGATCACTGAAGATCTTTTCAAGTTCCTTTGTCCATATTAGTGTTTTGGGTATGTGCAGGATCATGATGGGCCAAAAATTTGCAATATGATGGGTATGTGGCTGACAAATTTTTTTAACCCAAAATTGATGAAATGAAAAGGGTTTTTAAAGGAGATTCTCAGCTTTCCACCAATATAAATTATTCTTTACTTTTAATTTAATTAATAATTATTATTCATTTTCTATTTGAATTACAACTAAAGTCCTAATTAATAGGCTGATTAAAAAAAATCTATAGCTTTCAAACGGTATCACATTTTTTGAATCCAAAACATACATCACATTTTATGCTTTGCATACTATAGGATTAAAAAAAAAAATTCATGAAGTTTTCACCAAGTTAAGGTGGTTAGACATATGAGTTTTTTATTTTTAAAAATTTGTAATAAAAATTCATAATTAATTATTTACTTGGAAAAAATTTCAAAAAATATGCATCACATCTGAACATGAGTCCTCTACTTATTTCTAAAATATTATAGAAAAATATTATCCTTTTATTGTGGTTAGGGTGGTCAAAAACACCTACTTATTTTTTCCCCTGAAATTTAAGTACTACTGCATTGAAATTTCAAATTTTCACCAAATAGATTTTTTAAAAATAAAAAAAAAACTTAGTAGTTTAGAAACTACATTCGATTTTCTATAGATTATATTCTTACATATTTTTGAAATAATATAGATAACTTATTCAAATTTTTATGGCAAGTTTTCCTAACTCTTTTTTTTTTGAATTTTTTGCCACTTAAGGGTCTATTTTTTCCATGATGATCCTACACATACCCTATCTGAATGTGTAGTTCTTCCACAGTGACAGCCTCGAGGCCTACTATTTAGGGGGGAACCCATATACCTCTACTCCCACTCGTACATAGTATAATCATGTGGCCATTTGTATTCTTGAATTTTCAATAGATTTGCAAGGTGAATCTTCCATTGGTTGTCTAGTAATGCCCTACCATCCATGATAAACTTAGAATATCTAGCATCTAATGCTATTACTCCATCCATGATTAAGTCAAACTTGTCAAGACTCAACTCACCATCCTTTTGTATGTGAGTGATGCACTGTGGAACAATCTGGCCAAATTCACTCTTCCATTCGTTGAAGTTCTTCAAGTGGTCATCTTTCAATAGTTTTGGCACAAGCCACTAATTCAGAGTATGCAATGAATTTATTCTTGTTTTGATATTTTGGTCCTCTCATTGCTTATATTGGAATTCATCTATAACTCTTTTGGCCATCTGCTCCATAGGTTTTAATGTTGCAGGAGCCTCAGTACTCTATAATATTTTGTACAAGGTTACCAATGTGTGGTGTATGGGCTGCCAATTCTTAAAAAGGGGATCCAGTATGGGTAGATGTGTTTTCATTTGATCAATTGCCTATGTCAGTGAGTTGTAGAAATCATACACACTTTCCAAATTATCCATAATTAGTTTTATCCTATGCTCGAGGACCTTCTCTAAAACATTTCATATTTCCTTATTCTCTCCTTCCTTACCCTCATTGTTGGATTTATTTAACTCTTTAATCAATCTCATATCTAAGAATGCTCACTTGTTTAGTAGAAGAACTTTCTATATCAACTGTAGGAGCAGGAGTCCACACTGGTATAACATTATTTCCTTGTTCTATGAGTGGCCTGCTCGTTTCAATTTTTCCTTCAACTTCACATTTTCCATGAACAATTTATTGACTTCACAATTTAAAAACTTTTGTTCTTTTCATACTCTCCAAATCTAGCTTCCATATCCTTAATTCCAACTCAAGTGAACATAGTTGAATGTATTGTCATGGTTGCAGCTTCTAGAGGGGATGTATCCTTTAATTTTTTCACCATAGTTGTCCCTTTCATTTCCTACACTACATCTAGTAAACTTTGTTTTTGTGTACGCTTTTGTTTGGCCCAAAATACCAAGGTTTCAATCTTAGGGTTATACCCTATGCCACTTACCCCTTCATCTTAGTCAAACTCATTAATCAGTATTGGGTCTTCCTGTGTTCTCACTTGATCAAGTAAAAACATTTTCTTTAATTCCATACCATGGAAAATAAGTATATTACTTTTCAAAATCATCTCTCTAGCCTCTTGTGGGCTAACATCAATATTATCAATCCTTAATGCATTAAAATTTTGGGCTACTATTTGGTTAAGCTTGGATTCCTCAGCTCCCATCTTATTTATTTCAACCCTTGCTTCAAACTCTCTCATTTTCATCTTAACCCAAAAGTCTTTAAATTCAGGGGTTTTGATAAATTCATCATCTTCCAAGAACTTGCAAGCTACAACTACCTTGTCATCCTCATGCATTTATTTTTCTCCTTGTACCTCAATATCGACTCTAGCTTCAATCCCATGGGCTTTAGTTTCAAGAATAGGTTGGTCCTAGGTATGTGCAGGATCATCATGGAAAAAATAGGCCCTTAAGTGGCAAAAATTTCAAAAAAATCAGAGTTAGGCAACTTGACATAAAAATTTGAATAAGTTATCTATATTGTTTCAAAAATTTGTAGGAATAGAATCTGTAGCAAATTGAATGGAATTTCTAAACTACTAGGTTTATTTAAAAAAATAAAAAATCTATTTGGTGAAAATTTGAAATTTCAATGCAATAGTACTTAAATTTCAGGGAAAAAATAAGAAGTAGGTGTCTGTCTGATCACCCTAACCACAATAAAATGATAATATTTTTTTAACAGATTTTAGATATAAATAGAGGACTCATGTCCTGATGTGATGCACATTTTTTTATAATTTTTTTCCAAGTAAATAATTAATTATGAATTTTTAATTACAAATTTTAAAAAATATAAAAACTCATATGTCTGACCACCTTAACTTGGTCAAAACTTCATGAATTTTTTTTTTCTTTTTTTAATCATATATTATGTGAAGCATAGAATGTGACGCATGTTCTGGATTCAAAAAATGTGATACCGTTTGAAAGTTATGGATGTTTTTCAATCATCCTATCAATTAGGACTTTAGTCATAATTAAAATAGAAAATGAATAATAATTATTTATTAAATTCAGAGTAAAACATAATTTATATTAGTGGAAAGATGTGAATATCCTTTAAAAACCCTTTTCGTTTCATCAATTTTGGGTAAAAAAAGGGTCATCAACCACATACCCTACAGATACCCATCATATCGCCACTTTTTGGCCCATCATGATCCTGCACATACCCTCCAATTCAACATCATCCTTGAAATGTATTAGCACATCAACTACTTCCTCTATATCTCCAACCTCCTCACTTATTTCATAGGAAACAAGTGGCTCTATCTCTTGTTTCTTTTGTTTTTTAGAAGGTGGTTGTTCAAGAGGTGATCCTGGAGAAGCATGACATACTAAAATAGTATCTGGAGTTTCTTTTATAATTACAATATCATTCAGCCTTTTAGAATACAATTTTCCAAGGTCCCCCATAGTTGCTGCAATCGTAATTAATTCATGAAACTTATCAATTATCATATCAATCCTCTTGATAGGATTTGATAGGATTTTCTTCTCCTTTCAAATACCTGTAGAGGAGTGAAACAATTTCTGATTACATCTTCTTCATAGTTAACCTGGTGAGTAACCGTAGCCTTCATAAGGATGGCACATCTTACAAAATTCATGTGACCTTCATGGTTAGAAGCTCTTTCCATTCTAGACTGTAAAGAGTACCTTGATTTTAGATAATTACGCAACTCAAGTGTATCGGATCCCACTGATAGTTCCCAACATGTCAAAATGGGTAGAAATGTAGCCTTCTTTTCTTTACTCATGACATCCTTTTCCATTCATAGCATCTACCACATGAACTTTAAAAAGGCTAATCGAAGAGGGACAAAGTTTGGCAGTATATGTGGGGCCTATGGGCATCCATAAATCTTGATTATCGTGGTATTTGGTAGAAATAACCAATCACTAAAGTTATGAGTATCGCCTTGCTCAGGTTTCAAATCCAAAGGTCTTAACAATTGTAGCACAAGTGTGTGTAGTATTGGTGGTTGGTGGCCAAGAACTCTCATAATTTTGTACACAAAATCATCATAAAATATCACATAATTTGAATTCTTGCATCTGTTGTCCCATATATAACACCATAGTTGCACTGGCAGCAAATCCCCTGCTTGTCAATTTGACCCAAACACATCCTTTTTCTCCATCTATCTTTATTATGGTATAATATCAGGTGGCATAGCAAATAATATTTCCTAAATGTTATGGAGGCTATATTTTCCCTAACTTATAGAAATGCTTCATGCAATGCTTTCTCAAGATATGAGGAAAAATTAGATTGAATGTTCATCTCAGGGTTTTGGATCCTCATAGTCATCATCATTAAACTAACTTTTATTCACTCTTCTAGATCTATCCCAAGTACTTGACAGAGAGAAAATCAGGTTTTCTTGAAATAGAATTATAAATTTGAGACTTCAAATAGTTCAGTAGTAGAAGGGGATATAGGAATCACCTTGTTGTTCAGACCCCTTTTCATGTAAATGGGGACTTCATCAATTCTATAAGTTTTCCTCCATCTAGTATATTCTTCTTTACTTCTTTGCAAATGAATTTTAGTCAGGGCTTGTTTTTTTAGGTGAAAACATTCAATGATGGCCACTTTAGTCAACACAACTAATGTCAATCTGGAAATCTCATAGACCTAGTAGCGGGATGATAACTCTAATCCAATACTCTAGTGAAATCTACATCTATAAAAACATTTGGGACAATTAACTTGACCAAATCTAATGCCCATGGATTTGACACCAGAATCTTTCCCTCCCTTTTGTCATAAAAGTACAAGAACAGTTCTGACCTGGAGATAGGGATAAGGGTATCTCTACAACCATGAGTCACATAATTAAAAACATTCTTAAATACTCTCTCGATTGATTCAAGGATTATATCCATGATAGACTAGTGTAAAGACCGCTTTTTAACATCAGATTCTTCATTTTTAGTTTGATGTTCTTTCTTCTTTGGTGGCATGATGACCTTTTTAGTTTTATGTTCTTTCTTCTTGGGCAACATGATGTTTAACTATCTTACTTCTCCTAGTGTATCTAAAATGGAGAATTCCAAACAATCTTATACTCGTAAAACTTAATTCACAGTTTAACTATCTTAATTCTCCTATACTTCTTAAATAAAAAATTCCAAAAAATATTGTACTTGTAAAACTTAATTCGTAAGAGTTCTTTGCACTTACGTGGGTTACGATGGTTGCAGAGCTTAACCTCCTTGAACTCCTAGCTCCCCGCATGATAATTTTTGCAAATCAGTGGAAAGAGAATGTCGAATTCTTGGTTTAATGGCTTCTGAGCTCATTCATGTCAACATGTTTATATCAACATTATTCCAAATATTTTTCTCGTAGTTTGAGTTTGAATATGCACCATTGATTTTACAAGATTGGATGGTTGATACATGATTCATGCATTTAATACCACTTTATCGCCACAACTTTCTATAACTACCACGGGATAGAGGGGTATAAACTACTATACCACATGCTTCTTTGCATTTCACCTCGGGGTAGTGGAAGCCTTACCTCCATATCACAAACTTGACTTGTTTAGCTCACGGTTCTATGGTTTACATTAACGGTTACCGTCATACCACATGCTTCATCACATCCTTCCACGCTATAGCGGTTCATATCGCCCTACTGCATGCCTTTATGATCTTCCTCGCGGGATGGTGGGTTATTCCTCGCTATACCACACCCTTCATTTTTCCTTCTCGTTGTATGGCGATAAACATCTTCATGTTGTTTGTTACACACTGCTAGCCTCCCAAGGGTTCATATTATTGCTGCAGGATCATAGTAAGAGAGTGCTAAGGGATTTAGAATGTTTTTAGCTAGACATGTTTTTTCTTAAGTATATATATATATATGATGAATTTTTGGCGTATAGTCCTTTCATTGTTAGTTAGACGTAAAAAATTTATATGTTTAGTAAAAAATAAAATGGAATATAAGGGTCAAGGCTCAGGTCATGGAGCTCAAGGTTAATTGTGATGATGGAACTAGGAAATTTTTTAAGGTTATAACACACCTCATGATGAACTAGACTATGTTTTTCCTTCATCGGTACTTGTGTTATGTTTTTATAAGTTCTTCTCTTGTGAATATATCCCTAAGAAAAATCTGTCTAATACTTGTAATTGTAAACATTTTCCTATTTTTTGATAGCAAATTATTTTTAATCTATAAACTAAATCCTATTTTAAGTTTCCATTTGTAGTTATCAGTAGATTAGAAAGTCAATGGTTATCAACTTACAAACTAAATAAAGTTTTACTAATTCAAGTTGTTGATTATTAAATTATTGTTTATTTGGACTTCAGGAAATGAAGACAAAGATTGTAAGGTGCAAATTAGATGATAGTGATCATAATTTTCAAATTCTAGAGACAGAATATGAGTGGGTACATACTGAAAAAGTGACCAAGAATAATGAATATTTTTTGAGTCTTGGTTTGAAAATGAAATTTGTAAATCCACTAAGTAGTATATTATTTATTTAATAGTGTTTAATCAAATTTAATAGGCAAGAGTTTTATGTATATAAGACATAATATGATAATTTTTTTTTGTTTTATAGGCAACAAAAAGAGTGCAAATAAAATGTGGAGAAAAAACAAAAGGAAAAAAAAAGATACAATGTTTCCATCTCATAGAAGCCAACGCTTTTGTGATTCAACAAATGCAATTGGTGAAATTGATAGTTGTGATGATGTGCAAACTGGTATAGCACATGGTGATGTGCAGCCTAATATAGCACATGGTGATGTGCAGCCTGATATTGCACATGGTGATGTGCAACCTGATATAGCACATGTTGATGTGCAACCTAATATAGCACATGGTGATGTGCAACCTGATATAGTACATGGTGATGTGCAAGATTGTGATTATCTCTTAGGAATAATTCTAAGAGATATTATTGAAAAACAATAGGGAAAAGGAATAATAGGTCTGCAGATGCTTTTTTCAACATTAAAGGATGCATTTAATAATATGGAATCCATAGAGAGTGATATTGATCTACCTACTCATGCCACACCTAATGTGGCCAAGGAGCATGAATTTCTAGTTAATGAAAGTCATGAAAAGAGACCAATTGCATCTGTTGTGCCTCAAAGTGCACCTATTGCATTTAGAACTTTTGATGGAAGTAGTGGATCAACTAGAAATACTAGTAATGGTAATTTAATAGAAGATGTGGATGCTTTTGTCAAAAGATAAATATTGAATCAGGATTTATACAGATCTACTAAGAGGAATGAAAAAGAAAGAAAATTAGAAGGCAAGAAACCATTCTTGCTTAAGGTATCAGGAGATAGTGAGCCCATTGGGCCAAATGTTGTAAGGTGGGCCACCGAGTTGGGTGTAAGATGTAGGGCCCATTTGGATATTTGAAAATTAAATTTTGCAAATCAAGATCCACGAGATGTGGAAAATATTATACAAAAAATGGAAAATTATTTTGAGAGTTTTGATGAACAGTTATAGATACATGTGTAGAAAAACACTCATGTTGGGAAAAGAGAGGTTTTACTCACGTCTATCTCCCAAAGAGTGGGAGGAATTGAGAGAAAGTGTGCATTCTGAAGACTATTTGGTAAAGAGTAATAGAGGAAAGAGAGAAAGAGATAATGTGATGGCTGGATATACATTTGGCCAAGGTGGGTTGCACACCAAAATGGACAAATTTTCAATAAGTGTATGGATTTTTGGTTCAATTTACATTGTGTTATTTATTTCAATTTTTTATTGAACTAACTATAGGTTGAAACTAACATTGCATTTCAGGTGGAAACCAGTAATAGAGAAGAAAGTGCAAAAGATATTGTCAATTATATGGCAACACTAGATGATAGTAAATCTAAGAGTGGGATGAAGTTGAAATCTAGTTTGTCAATAGAGATTTCATAGCCATCTATTCAATGACCGGTGGGAGCCTCTATAGATCATGTCAACTAATATGAACAAGGGTACTAAAAGGTAATGAATTACATATTAGGTCTCAGTCACCAAGTTTCACAGTTGTTTGAAACCGATAACCCTATGGTTTTTTAGTGGTGCAACATAGATTTTTGGGACCTACTTTCTTTCTAGCTCTCCTAAGGTTTTTCACCTAGAAGGAGAAAGATGGGCCAAAGATGCTTATGTTACATTCAAATTCAATGCAATATGGATAGAATTAGGATGTAATATGCCTATATATAATGCTTGAATGCAATAAATGAATGAGATTGATTGAATAATGAATAGAAACTAAAGGAAAACAAATTGTTTGAAAACACATTATGTATTACAAAATCATCTACAAATGAATAGGAAAATGCAACAAAAGTGAATCATATTCAAAGTGTGCACATGGAACTTTGATGAGGACTAGAAATTGATGTTGGAATGTTGATGATGTTGTTTTTTAGGCCTGGAGGGACTCATTCGCCATTCTGGGTGAATCAGTCCTAGTTCTGGTAAACTGTGTTGGAACCCGTTTCTGACAAAAGGGTACTCAGAAATGTAGAAAACTCAAAATTGACCCTCTAGTGGGACTGATTTACCACTCATTGTGAATGAGTCCTCTTTTTAATTTTTGGATTTTCAAAGGTGGATTATGAAGCTTCTGATCTGCAATTTGATGCCCTACAAGTGTTTGCTTATGAAATTATCAGATTTGGGTCTAAAAATGTATTTTTATTGATATTTTGACTTGAATAATGAAGAGATGACTTGAATGACTTTGTAACTTGATATCCAATGATTTCCAAGCTTCTAATAGACCTAAATCTACAAACACACAAGAGGATAAGAAGAAATGTTGAAGGTTAGGGCATGGGGGTTTGCCTTGGTCAAACCCCTTTTAGGTAAATAAACCAAAATGATGAAATAAAGGAATGAAACATGCAACAATGGAATTTATTACCTTTCCATGATGATTGATCTTGAAAGTTTGTAGCAATACATGAAGGTTTAGCCCTTGAATGCTTTAGAAAGCTAACTTGATGACTTTTAATGAAGAAACCCTAGCTTGCTTGAATTGGATGAGAAGTTAGATGATGAATTAATGATGAGAGATGTAAAAATGAGGATAAAAACACTTATTTATAGACAATTGTTCCTTAGTATCCTAATTATACCTCATCATAGGTTGACATGTAGTGAAATTAAACTTTAAATTTCACTTTTTCCCACTCAAAGGTCAAAATGGGGCAAGATAGGACTCATTCACCACACATGGCAAATGGGTCCCACCCAGATGGGATTGATTCACCATGCATGGTGAATGGGTCCCACAGGGGCCAATTTGACAACTTAGAAACTAGAAGATAAGGAAATAGAATTCAAATTGTAACTTTGTCAGGTATTTGATCAATTAAAGCCTTATGATGCACAATATGGGTTAATAGGGGACTATTAGTGATGATGTAAATGCAAAATAGGGCTTGGGACACAAAAATCAATGTGAAAGTGTGATTAAATACACTTTATAGCACTAAAATGAGGTCCACATAGCCTAGGAAGGCACAAAAACCAATGTGAATGTGCAAGGCACATTACAACACTAGTTTAACATTAAGTTTAATTTAAAAACCTTCTAGATTGATGTGAAGATGTAATTAAATATATTCTATAATGTTGAATTAGGGAGAAGTGGGTTCATTAGGTCTAGAAAAGCGTGAAAGTCCTTTATAAGAATTTACAACACTTTTACAAGACATCAATAAAAGCAACCGAAAAATAAAAACACCTTCAAGGTGTCAATAGAGCTATCGATATTGATAGTGATGAAGTGGAAAAGAATGTGCAACACAGCCATCTTAGTTTTCCTGAAGTTGAGGTAATTAATATAATAGTTGTCAATTATCTATCCCAATTTTTTGTCATTATTCATGCTTAAAATGTTCTTTTGGAAAAAAAATTATAGCTTTTGTATTCTTTACTTGACTTATATTAATTTTTTGTATGATGATTAAACCACATGATGTAGAGTACGCTATTATATGAAAGAAGGACAAAAAGAAAAAGGCCATGTCAATAGAGCTCTCTGCAAAGCTATACAACTTAATGCCTATGATGATGTTGATAGTGGTTATGATGATGAACTCGATGAGAATGCACATGATATTCATAGTGGTAGTCGTATTGAACTCAAGGTGAGTGCTATGAAACCACATGTAAGTAAGTACTATTCAAGTAAGTAATGGTTGTTTTATTATGTAAATAAGGGTAATCATTAACTATTTGATAGAAGTTGGATGTTAGAATATTAGTGAAGTGTAATTAGCTAGTATACATAGATTATGGAATTAAGGGAGAAAATAACTTACATATGGAAGCTTAGAGCTTAGTTGTAATAGATTTTTTTATAAAATCACATACAAAAACTAATTTGTTCCAAGACATAAGACATTACATATAGCTGTCAAAAATAATATAATGTGTGTTTTATAACTCAATATAATTTTTTATTTTTTATATTTTTGCAAATAGTTACTGATAAACTCCAAGAAGGGGATACAATTGAGGTGTTCAATCTACATGATGGTGTTGTTGCAGGCATTGGGCAGATTTACTCACTATCTATTGTACATGGAGTCACATTGAAAGGAACGAGAGATGAAAATATATGTATTCTATAGGTATGAAGTAATATACCCCTTCATCATCAAGAAAAAATAGATGGAGTTGTCCGTCTGAAAGAGAAAATAGGGACCTTGATATGGTGGCTGCTAAAATATTTGAAAAAAATCATAGTGTTAGTTGTAAGTGCAAAATAGAAAAAGAAGGGTAAGCAACAGCAGAGTGTGGAGAGTGAAGTTGCAGACAGAGAATTTACTAAGCCTGAATAAGTTGAACCCAAACAAAAACAAAAAAATCTGATTTGGGTGTACATTCTATGAGTAGAATAGAGAATGTTTTGTCTTACTGCACCTATAATGAAAAACCCATTGATTATGTTTTTCTCTTTTTATTTGGGTTCCACTCATTCAAATTGGTGCATTATAGAAGAGGGGATATGTTGTTGTGTAAGAAGTAGACATGGAGAACAAAGGGGCAAAAAAAGAAAGTAAATACATAGTAGATAAAGAGGTGTAGAGAACAAGAAAAGTTGTAGAAAGTGTAACATACATGTATGTGCAATTGCAAATAAGTTGCAACATAGAATTGTCATCAAAAATGTAATATCTTGCATAACCAAAATAAAGGCATTATAACTTAGTTTTCTTAGTCAGAGATCTAGGTGATGACATTTTATTTACTGTTATGCTTATGCTTATGTTCATGATTATGCTTTTAATTTGTATATATATGTCATGATACATACTGATTGTATTTATGATTTCTATCATGTAGGGTTTGTGAGAGATTTGCAAGATCTCTACCAATAGGTAGCTATAGAGATAGTGCATCCTCTAGTCTCTATCAGGCTATCAATACAGACTACATGGCTTTACCCATCATGGAGCAGGACTCAAAGCAATTCGAGCCTTATGCTAGATTGAGGGCGGCATACAAGGGAGCTATTAGGTGCATTGATCAAGATGAGGTTGCATATGAGGAGATTCAATCATCTTGAGGTCTAGCAGAGGTTGAGAGACTTCATGTAGAGGTAGCCAATCTACAAGTAGACAAAGAGCTCATAGAGAAAGAGAACCTAGAGGCCATTGAACAAGATACTGTGACTATTGGATGAGCATAAGGCCTATAGTATCTATTGGATACTCTCATTAGTTTACGATCATGATCACATGCTACTGTCTCTCGATGGACCATTTCTCAGTGGAGGAAATCACCAGGTCTTGAGGGATCTAGTGTCCATTAGCCGCACTAGCAATGTATATTTGATGACATGCACTATAAAAATTTGTGATATATATATATATATATATGATCATTTACATTTAGCTCATTGTTTATTCTTATGTGTTTAAGTTAGATGGAAATGTGATTTATTGAATAATCTTGGTAAGACTATTTAATAAATTTCTCCATGATCTAACATGTTTTATGTGATCTAATTAAAACTATCCTAGTTTCTTTTAGATGCAACATTATGATTAAGTATGTTATGTTAAATTAAATGCACCTATGATCTAATTAAGAACATTAAATGCATATAAGGATCTAATATAACACAACATATAAGATGAACTTGAATAGTTTGAAAACCTAAAGTAACCACTTAAACATTAATTTAAATAAATACTTTAGTATTCAAGACACATAAATATTTGTGTGTCAAGAATGAAGCAATGCGAGAAAACATAGAGTATTATATATTAACTAAAACCACTACTTTATCGTTCACACAATTCAAGAAGGTTAGACATGGCACCAGTGTAGATGCACTGAATTAATAGGTTATTTAAGAGGTGCAACATCCATTTTTATTAATGTGTATGCTCCAAACCCATAGTTTTCATTAGTTTTGTAAGGTCCTAACCAATTAGGGTTGAATTTCTTTTTTCAGTTGAGGCGGAATTGATGTTACAAATTGATTCTCAAATAGCACAAATCACCTTTATTAAATGTTTGAGGGATGACATTATCATTGTAACTACATTTCATTTTTCTAGAATAAGCTTGGAGGTGCTAAAGAGCATTAATGCATTTTGCATCAAGCATTTCAAGCTGATGTAATATAGGTTTTTTCATCAATAATCCCTTTGAGAGTGATTCCCAATGAAGGAATTTCTAATTCCAAAAGCATTATTACTTCAGCACCATAGAAAAGGTTATAAGGAGTGTTTCCAATTGATGTTCTAATAGTAGTATGATAATTCCTTAATGCATATGTCAACTATGTGTGCTAATCTTTATTATGTTTACTTACCTTCTTGCTTAAGATTTTTTCAAGAGTTTTATGAGTTGATTCAGCCTGACCATTAGATTGTGGGTAGGAGGGTGTTGAAAAACAATTTTGGATGTTAAACATCTCTATGAACTTCTTCATGTCATTATTCTTAAATGGTGTCCCATTGTCAAAAACTAATGTTGAAGGAAGTCCAAAGTGAGCAATCATGTGTTCCAATATGAAACAACATATCACATTGACAGTTGTTGAACGAAGGGAAATGGCATCTACCTATTTTGTGAAATAGTTTGTTGCAGTAATTATGAATGTATGTCTGATGAAGGAGGGTGGTGGATTTTTCCAATAAGATCCAAACCCCATATACTGAAAATGGAAAAATAGGTACTTGAACACAAATTTCGATGGCAAGAGCATGAATCAAATTGTTATGCTCTTGGAATTTGTGACATTTCTTAACGTATTTGAAGCAATCTTGTTCCATGTGTTGGTAACACAAGGGAAAACAACTGAGACAAGGGTGAATCAATTGTCACAGAAATTAAAACTTATTAAACTTATTAACCTTATTCTTAGATCCGATTAACAACCATGAAAGCATAAGTCATCAACACATCAAAAACACACATAACACCAAAAATTTTACATGGAAACCTTGTTAGGGGAAAAACAATGGTGGAGGTTAGTCCACAAGATTATGCCTTGTTAAAAGAATAAAGAAATAAATGAGGAATACACATGTATTTAGGCACACTGCCTAGATCTCACTCCTCAAATACAACAAGGCTTACTACCCAAGGAAGACACATTGTCTTATAGACAGATTTGGATTACATCCACAAGATTGAACTGAGAAAATAGCATCTCGTCATGCCTAATTATAGTTTTGGTTAAGCACATAAACTCTACTCAATCTTCTTCACACTTTAACTTTTTCCTTCTAATGATTAGAACATAATTCACACATAGGACTCACACAATTCACTTAACACTTTACACACCTCATGCCATAATGATAAAACAGTCTCTCATATATATCTACAACCAAGAATAACATCATCTGCAAGTCGGCTCCAGCAAAATATAAAATGAATACAAATTGTCGACCCAAAACATAAATAATTATGAATGTGAATCAACCACCATCGGCCACAACATAGTGAAGACCCAAAATAATATCCTCAAGCATGAAATACCTTTAGTAATTATTCCTCAAAGATCCACAACATGCTACAATCACCCTGTCAGCCAAGAACATGAAAAACATAAACATGCGAAAATTTTCATTCACGAACTCATTGATCAATGTGGACATGCAAAAAAGATAGAGAATGATCTAGAAACATCCACAAGCATCATGAATCACTAGATAACCATCCACGATACTTCACATTACCAAAATCATATCAACTTCTTTCAGGAACACCAAGTCAAGCAACAAAAAAACTGTAAGAACATAGATACTAAGAACTCGATCAAATCTACACAGATAGAGCATATTGGGGAGTTTTGGAAATGTGATTGTGTCAGGTCATTAGCAACATAATCACACTTTATTTGGAATCTAGGTTTGTTAGGTCTTGGCTTAGGAACCCTTTCTGGACACCTTGAAGCAAAATGACCTATCTTATTGCAAGAAAAATATTTAAGAGGCAATTTCCCTTTATACTTACCTTCTCCTCTAGGTACTTTCTTGACAAGAAGTGCTTCAAGATCATCTAGATTTCTCTCTTCTTCAATCTCTCTCACTTCTTCTTCATACTTGAACACCTTTCTAGAAGAACTTTCACCTAGATCATATCTCTTCTTGTCTCTTCCAGAGGTAGTAGCTTTGAATGTAGATTATATCTTAGAAAGAGCATCACCAAACTCACTTAACTAAAAAGTAGCAAGCTTACCAATCAAAATGTCTCTAGTTAAATTTTTCATAGTTTAGATCTCCTAAATAGCAACAACTTTGTGTTTGTATGAAGAAGGAAAAGATCTAAGCACTTTAGAAACAATCTCTGATATTACACACAAGTTCATTCACTCTCTGCATGAAATCAATAATGTTCTCATCTTCACCCATTTTCAATTTTCCATATTTCCCTTTTAGAATTTGCAACTTAGAAATCTTCACATCTGCATCACCTTCATACAAAGTTTCCAAATTTTTCCAGATCTCGTAAGCAGTCTTCAAATCCATTGCATTAGTCATCTTAAAATTAGTTAGAGCACTCAACAATGCTTCCTTAGCCCTAATATTGTACTTAGCATCTTTAATCTCAGCAGAAGTAGAAGGACCATTCAGTGGGATGATATATTGGTTCTTTGTAATGTTCCAGTAGGATTCACCAATGCATCTCAGATGACACTCCATTCGAGTCTTCCATAAAGAATAATTTGTTCCATGAAATCTTGGACCATCCTTCTTATATGTCACCATCCCAGATCACTTCAAGCTATTAAACTTCTTCCAAGGAACCTGCTCTGATGGGTATGTGGAGGATCATCATGGAAAAAACAGGCCCTTAAGTGGTAAAAAATTCAGAAAAATCAAAGTTAGTCAACTTGACATAAAAATCTGATTAAGTTATCTATATTATTTCAAAAATATGTAAAAATAGAATCTATAGCAAATTGAATGTAGTTTATAAACTACTAGGTTTATTTTTTTTTAAATCTATTTGGTGAAAATTTGAAATTTCAATGTAGTGGTACTTAAATTTCAGGGAAAAAATAAGAAGTAGGTGTTTGTCTGACCACCCTAACCACAATAAAATGATAATATTTTTTTATAAGATTTTAGATATAAGTAGAGGACTCATTTCCTGATGTGATGCATATTTTTTTGTATTTTTTTTCCAAGTAAATATTTAATTATGAATTTTTTATTACAACTTTTTAAAAATATAAAAACTTGTATGTCTAACGACCTTAACTCGGTCAAAACTTCATGAAATTTAATTTTATTTTTTTTAATCCTATATTATGTGAAGCAGAGAACGTGACACATGTTTGAGATTCAAAAAATGTGATACTAGTTTAAAACTATAGATGTTTTTCAATCAGCCTATCAATCAGGACTTTAGTCGTAATTCAAATAGAAATTGAATAATAATAATTTATTAAATTGAAAGTAAAGCATAATTTATATTGGTGGAAAGCTAAGAATCTCCTTTAAAACCCTTTTCATTTCATCGCTTTTGGGTTAAAAAAGTCATCAGCCACATACCCTACACATACCCATCATATTGCCACTTTTTGGACCATCATGATCTACACATACCGTGATACCAATTGTTGGCAACACAAGGCCACACAACTAAGAGGGGGGGTCAATCAATTGTCACATAAATTCAAACTTACTAACATTATTCTCATATCAGATTAACAACCATGAAAGCATAAGTCATCAACACATCAGAAACACACATAACACCAAGATTTTTATGTGGAAACCCTATTAGGGGAAAAACCATGGTGTAGGTTAGTCCACAAGATTATACCCTATTAAAAGTATTAATAAATAAATCAGGAATGCACATGCATTCAGTTGCACTGCCTAGAGCTCACTGCTTAAATAGAATAAGGCTTACTACCCAAGGAAGAGACAGTCTTACAAAAATATTTGGATTACATTCACAATATTAAACTGAGAAAATAGCATCTCGTCATGCCTCATTACAGTTATGGCTAAGCACATAAACTCTTCTCACTCTTCTTCACACTTTAACTTCTTCCTTTGAATGATTAGAACATTATTCAAACACAGAACTCACACAATTTTCTTCACACTTCGTGCACCTCATGCTATAAATGATAAAAAAAATTGCTCATATATATCCACAACCAAGAATAACATCATCTACAAGTCGGCTCCAATAAAATATAAAATGAATACAAACTGTCGACCCAAAACATAAATAATTATTAATGTGAATCAACCACCATCAGCCACAACATAGTGAAGACCCAAAATAATATCCTTGAACATGAAATACCTTCAATAATTACTCCTCAAAGATTCACAAACATGCTACAATCACCCTATTTTCCAAGAACATGAAAAACATGAACACACAAGAGAAAATTTTCATTTGCGAACACACCGATCAATACAGACGTGAAGAAAAGATAGAGAATGATCTAGAAACATCCACAAGCATCAAGAATCATAAGAGAAGAATATATAACACTTCATATTACCAGAATCATATCAACTTCTTTTAGGAACACCAACCGAAGTGACAAAAAAACTATCAGAACATAGATACTCAGAACTTGATCAGATCTTCATGTGGATCTCTAAAACTTAAGGTTGGTAAACTAGATATAATTGAAAAGAAACCCTTTAGTCCACAACCTCTGATCATCAACATACTTTGCTGGCCAAAACCGACAACCTGTAACTTTCTTTATTACAATTTTCTCAATATCCTCGACATATAGAGCCTCAAAAGACATTAATGCTAATAATGTTGACATAAATGACAACCACATATCAGCAACACAACCATATCATCCAACAATCTCCCCCTTTGGCATTTATGGAAACATGTGATGTGAAAAACACCATCAACCCAACTTTCTCTTAGCACTTTCTCCCCCTTAGGTTTTGACTCTTCTTCCCAACTCTTTCACCTAACTCTTCTCCACAAATTTTTTCACATGAATCTACTCCCCCTTTGACATAAATGAAAAATATAAGCATTATCACACAAGCCCTAAAACACATTTCTAAACATCTGACTACTCCCCCTGAGTAGCAGCCACCACAACATCAATCCAGATCAAGATATGACTATGAAATGCATGGACTGAGGAAAATCAATGTATCTTAGTTCTGATTAGGAGGGGCAATCACCCCTAGCTTCCCTCTGAGATACTTAAAATTATCCTTAGGAAAAGGATTAGTAAAGATATATGCAATCTATTCCTTAGTAGGCACATACTCCAATCTGAATTCCTTTTCACTCACCTTCTCTCTGAAAAAGTGAAACTTGATAGATATATGCTTGGTTTTTGAATGCAACAATTAATTATTAGAAATGTTAATTGCACTTGAATTATCACAAAATATAGCAATAGGATCATCATACACAACTCTGATGTCTTTCAACATTTTCTTCATCCATAATACTCGATTACAATTGCTTGTAGCAGCTCAATGTATTTTTCCTCTGCAGTAGATAAGGAAATGGCATTTTACATCTTACTCAACCATGAAATCAACTTCTTTCCCAAGAAAAATGTGCCACCACTAGTACTCTTTCTGTCATCCACATCTCTTTCCCAATTAGCATCAGTAAAAGCACTCAAAGTAAAGTCATCTTATTTAGGATACCATAGGCCAAAATCAATTGTTCCCTTCAAGTATCTAAAAATACTTTTCATATCAGTCACATGAGATTCCTTAGGATCAGCTTGAAATCTTGTAACAATGCATACAACATTCATGATATCAAGTCTAGTTTGAGTCATGTAGAGCAATCAACCAATCATGGATCTATATCTAGTCTGGTTTCCTTTTGGAGAACCATCATTTTGTGTCAACTTACATCTAGTCACCATAGGTGTACCAAATGGCTTTGAATCTTCCATAACAAATTTTTTTAGCAATTCTTTCACATACTTGGACTGGGATATAAAGATCCCTTTGTCTAGCTAGGTGATTTTTCATCCCAAAAGAAATTTATTTCTCCAATCATAGACATCTCAAAATCACTCTACATCTCATCAGTAAACTTCATGCACAAACTATCATCTCCTCCAAAAATGATATCATCAACAAATACTTCAACAATCAAATCTTTATCATGATCAATCTTGAAATACAGATTACTATCAGTGGTATAATTACTAAATCCAAGTTTCAACAAATACTTATCCAATCTATCATACCATGCTCTTAGTGCTTTCTTAAGTCCATGCAATTCTTTCTTCAACCGACAAACCATATCTCCCTGATTAGTCAGTTGAAATCGATTAGCTTGTTCAATATAAACTTCTTCTTCTAGTTCACCATTTAGAAAAGTTGACTTGACATCCATCTAATAAACCTTGAAGTTTTTGTAAGCATAATAAGCAAGAAATAATCTCATAGCTTCAATCCTAGAAATAATGGAAAAGGTTTCTTCAAATTCAATTCCTTATGTCTATGAATATCCTTTACACACCAGTCTTGCTTTTTTTGTAACAACTTCACCTTTCTCATTCAACTTCTTCCAAAATGCCCATTTAGTTCCAGTTACATTTTTTTCCGTAGGTCTAGGAACAAGAATACATGTATCATTCTTGTCAATTTGTTGTAGCTCTTCTTTCATTTCTTCCATCCAATTTTCATCTTTGCATGCTTAATTGACATTACTAGGCTCAGTCTTTGAAATCAAACAGTATTATTCTACAATTCTTCTCCTAGTTTGAACACCTTTGTTCTTATCTCCTATAATCTGATCTTCTAAATGATTTAGTCTTACATACCTTGGAGTCTTAGCAATTTCTTGAACTTCAGGCTCTTGTATTCTCACTTCAGTAATTTCACTAGCTCCTTCCTCCTACCTTTCCTGATTCACCAGAATGATCTACACTTGATTCTAAATCTGAACTGAACTGACATTTTGATCATTTGAATCATATCCACAAGTTCTGCATGGTCTCACTATGTCTTCATCAACCTTGACATTAGCACTTTCAACCACTTTCTTCAATATCTTATTAAAGCACTAGTAGGCTTTAATTTTAGTATAATAACTAAGAAAGATACGTTCATCACTCCTAGCATCAAACTTTCCTATATCTTCATCTCTTTTGATATAGAATTTACTCCCAAAAATATTGAAGTATCTAATAGTAGGCTTATGACCAAACCATAGTTCATAAGGGGTCTTACCAGTATCACCTTTGATATGCACCCGATTGAGAGTGTAAATAGCAGTACTCACAACTTTTCTCCAGTAAATATGAGGGACATTTCTTTCAAACACCATAGTCCTAGCATCATCTATAACTGTCATGTTCTTCCTTTCCACAACTCCATTTTGCTGAGGGGACCCTAGGGTAGATAATTGTCTCTTTATCCCATGTTATTCAAAAAAATATTTAAACTCACCAGAAATGAATTCACCACCTCTATCTGATGTCAGACACTTAATCTTCAGACCTGTCTCTATCTCAACTTTAGCCTTAAAGATCTTGAATTTCTCTAGTGCTTTAGATTTCTCCCTTAAGAATGCAAGCCACATCAATCTAGAATAATCATCAATGAGTAACATGAAATACCTATCTCTTTGTGAGCTTCTAACTCTAGAAGGACCACATAGATCAATATGCACAAGCTCCAATACTTCATTTGAACAATGTTTTTTGCTCCAAAACGAAATTCTAGTTTTCTTCCCCAACTGACATTCATTGCATATGGTATTAGTAGGCTTTACCAACTTAGCAAGATATCTCACAACATGACTAGAACTTATCTTGATAATATTGTCAAATTTTGCATGACACAATCTCCTATGCCACAACCAACTTTCATCAACTTGAGAAATCAAGCAACTTTTACTAGCAACATTCAAGTGAAATATATTACCTTTTTTTTGTAACTGATGCAATCACATTTCCAAAACTCCCCAATACTCTACACTTTACATCCTTGAATTGAAGATTGTATCCCTTTTCAACCATCTATCCAACACTTAGAAGATTATGCTTCAAACCTTCAACATATAGAACATCATTAGTATTATTCTTAGCATCAAGAGAAACAAATCCTCTACCATGGATTACAATAGCTTTATAATCACCAAATCTGACAACACAGCCATAATACTTTGCAAGACTCACAAATTTACTTTTATCCCCTGTCACGTGATGCAAGCAACCACTTTCAATCACCGACTCATCCTTTTCTTCAATTCTAGCTGCCAAAGATTTCTCCACATTCATGCAACTAGTAGATTCAGTAGCTACCAGATCATTTAATTTGATAGCAATAAATACACATTAATCTTCACTTGCATTTCCTTCATCAGATTCATCATCTTTCACACCTTCAACAGCAGCATAATAACACTTTCTTTGGAATCTAGGATTGTTAGGTTTTGGCTTAGGAACTCTTTTTGGACACCTTGAAGCAAAATGACCTATCTTATTGCAAGAAAAAAATTTAAGAGGAAATTTCCCTTTATACTTACCTTCACCTCTAGGTACTCTATTGACAAGAAGTGCTTCAAGCTCATCTATCTTTCTCTCTTCTTCTTCAATCTCTCTCATTTCTTCTTCATACTTGAACACTTTTCTAGAAGAAATTTCCCCTAGATCATATCTCTGCTTGTCTCTTTCAGAGGTAGTAGCTTTGAATGTAGATTCTATCTTAGGAAGAGCATCACCAAACTCACTTAACTCAAAAGTAGCAAGCTTACTAATCAACATGTCTGTAGTTACATTTGTCATAGTTCATATCTCCTCAATAGCAACAACTTTGTGTTTGTATGCAAAAGGAAAGGAACTAAGCACTTTAGCAATAATCTTTGATTATTCCAATGTTCCACTAGCACATCTGATATTACACACAAGTCCATTCACTCTCTGCATGAAAGCAATAATGTTCTCATCTTCACCCATTTTCAATGTTTCATAATTCCCTTGCAAAATTTGTAACTTAGCAATCTTCACATGTGCATCACCTTAATACAAAGTTTCCAACTTTTTCCTGATCCCATAAGTAGTCTTCAAATCCATTGCATTAGTCATCTTAGAATCAGTCAGAGCACTCAACAATGCTTCCTTAGCTCGTATATTGTACTCAACATCTTTAATCTCAGTACATTTAGAAGGACCATTCTGTGGGATGATATATTTGTTCTTTGTAATGTTCCAGTAGGATTCACTAATGCATCTTAGATGACACTCAATTCAAGTCTTCCACTAAGAAAAAATTGTTCCATCAAATATCAGACTATCCTCCTTATATGTCACCATCCCAAATCACCTCAATCTATTAAAATTCTTCCAAGGAACTTTCTCTGATACCAATTATTGGAAACACAAGGCCACACAACTTAGAGGGGGGATGAATCAGTTGTCACATAATTTCAAACTTATTAAACTTATTAACCTTATTCTCATATCTGATTAACAACCATGAAAGCATAAGTCATCAACACTTTATATACACACATAACACCAATATTTTTATGTGGAAACCCTATTAGTAAAAAAACCATGGTGGAGGTTAGTCCACAAGATTATACCCTATTAAAAGTATAGTGAAATAAATGAGGAATGCACATGCATTCAGGAACACTGCCTAGAGCTCACTCCTCAAATACAAAAGGACTTACTACCCAAGGAAGAAACATTTTCTTATAGAAATATTTGGATTACATCCACAAGATTGAACTGAGAAAATAGCATCTCCTCATGCCTGATTATAGGTCCAGTTAAGCACATAAACTCTGCTCACTCTTCTTCACACTTTAACTTTTCCCTTCTAATGATTAGAACATTATTCAAACATAGGAATCGTACAATTCACTTCATACTTCACACACCTCACGCCATAAATGATAAAACAATCACTCATATATATGCGCAACCAAGAATAACATGGTCTACAAGTTGGCTCCAACACAATATAAAATTAATACAAACTGTTGGGCCAAGACATAAATAATTATCAATGTGAATCAACCACCATGAGCCAAAACATAGTGAAGAAAAAAAAATATCCTCGAACATGAAATACCTTCAATAATTATTCCTTAAAGATCCACAACATGGTACAATCACCCTGTCGGCCAAGAACATGAAAAACATGAACACGCAAGATAAAATCTTCATTCACAAACACACTGATCAATGTGGACATGCAACAAAGATAGAGTATGATCTAGAAACATCCACAAGTATCGTGAATCACCAGAGAAGAATTTTCTACACTTCATGTTACCAGAATCATAATCATATCAACTTCTTTCGTGAACACCAACTGAAGTAACAAAAACACTGTCAGAACATAGATACTCAAAAGTCATTCAAATCTTCATGCAGATCTATGAAATTTAATGGGGATAAACTATATATACTCAAAAAGAAACCCTTTAGTCCACAACCTTTGATCATCAACATACTGAGTTGGCCAACATCGACAACCTGCAACTTTCTTTATTACAATTTTCTCAATATCCTCGACATATACAACCTCAAAAGGCATTAATGTGAATAGTGTTGGAATCAATGACAACCACATATCAGCAACACAACCATAACACCCAACACCATGTTACTCCAATCATATTTTATATGGATTAACTTTTCAACTAATTATCTTCCTCCAAAATGACCTCCACAAGTACTTGCATGAGCTTTTGCAAGTGCTATGGGGATTTCAGATTGCTTAATACATCTAAGTAAAAGACCATCAAAGGACCTTCTATTGAGCACATCAGCAATAATTATATATCCAGATGCAAGTCTCCAAAGGAGAGCTCAAATATTCTTTGTTGTCGACTCAGGAAAGATACCAACTTTTAAATAATTAAATATTAGTGCATACCATTCACTAGAGCTTTCCATGGTAGTTGATAACACATCTTTGACTTTGGATTCTATCAATGGTTTCACAGTTGTGTGCACAATGAATCTAAAATCTTTTAAATGATATTGGGGAGATATCATAGAAGCCGCACTCGCCATTTCATCTACATGTTGATTATCTTTACATGGTATGTTATCAATGGTGAATGAATCAAAGATTTCTAACAAATTCATTGTGAGATCCTTATATTTCAATAATTTGTCATTATTTGCTTGATGCATTTTTTTTATCTATTTAATGACTAATTGTGAATCACCAAATATGATAATGTCTTAGGATACTAGGGTTAAAGCAACACGTAATCTAGTAATTAACACTTCATATTTTGTTGTGTTATTTGTGCATAGGAATTTTAAGTCATAGGACAAGGCAATAGGCTTTTCTATAGGTAGGACTATTATAACACTCATGCATAGGAATTTTAAGTGATAGGACAATGCAATAGGACTTTTTGTAGGTAGGACTATTATAACACCTGCGCTAGAGCCAGTTCCACACCTAGAGCCATAAAAGTATAAATCTCATGTATCAGATTCAATTGTCAACACATTATTGTTAGGGAATGAATAATTATTAGGTAGCGCTAGAGGAGAAGGAGCCTCAACTAATTGGTCAATTAAAGCTTGTACAAGGTTTAATTTCCTTTTTGAGAAAAATTTAAGGTCAAAATTAGTTAATAACATAAGCCATTTAGCTAAGCATCTTGATAAATCTATTTTAGAAAAAGATATTTTAAAGGATCAAATTTTTTCATCACATGTATTTCAGCATTCAGTAAGTAATTTCTCAACTTACTAGTAGCAAATACAAGGGCCAAACATTGTTTTTATATTGTTGTATATCATGTTTCATAATCAATTAGAGTTCAGATGATGTAATAAATAGGATGTTCTTTACCATTTTCATCTTGTTGGGCCAAAAATGCTACGAGAGAATGGATTGATGCTAAAGTATAAAGGATAAACGATTAATCTTGCATAGTGGGTTGTAAAATAGGTGGAGTAGCGAGGTAATATTTCAAACCCTCAAAAGCCTATGTACAATCCTCATTCCAATTAAACTACACCTCTTTCTTAAGGAGATGTGTAAAAGGTAATGTTCAGCCTACTAGGAATGCTACTAAACAACAGATAGCCTGAATTCTTCCTTATAAAGTGCACAATTTATAAATATTTCTAAGAGGTGGCATGTTAACTATAGCATCAATTTTCTTAATGTCTACCTCAATGCCTCTGTGAGATACCATAAAACCTAAAAGTTTTCCACTATCTATGCTAATGACACATTTTTTTAGATTCAATCTCATGTTATATTTTTGCATCCATTTGAAGATATTTTGAAGGATATTCACATTGACTTTTTGATTTAAATATTTTTCTAAAATATCTTCAACATAATCTTCCAAGATATTATGTATGTAATCATGAAATATCAATGTCATAGCTCATTGATACGTTGTGCATGTGTTCAATCCAAAAGGTATGACTACCCAACAAAATGTTCCCCAAATTGTAGTACATGTTGTTTTGTATTGATCTTGAGTGTTGATAAATATTTGATTATATCTAGAGAATCCATCCATGAATGACAACAAAGCATGTCATGTAGTTGTGTCCACTATCATGTTGATATTAGGAAGGTGAAAATTATCCTTTACAGATGCTTTATTTAAATCACAAAATTTTGTACACATCCTAATATGATTTTCAAGTTTTGTGGCTACAACAATGTTTGAGATCCAAGGAGAATAATCTATAGGTCGTATAAAACTAGCTTTGAGGAGTTTTTCAATATCTCTCTTAACTAGTAAGGCTATCTTAGGATTGATATTTCATATCTTTTGTCTTACCAGTTTATCTTTTTCAACAAGGACTATGTTGTGCATCACTATCTTAGCATCAATTCTTAGCATATCTGAATAAGTCCAAGCAAAACGTTTGGGAAAGTCATGAATTTTTTTGCAAGAGTATACTTAAGTTGTTCAACAAGATCATACTCCTTTCCACTATTTGAAGGCAAACAAAGAGGGCTAGGAAAGATGGGGTTAGGCAAAGGTAAAAATGTTGTAGTTGGTTGTTCTGGTTGTGGATTGTTTCTAGTGCCATACACGTGTGAGCAATGGTGTTATAACTTGATTGCTGCAAAAAATTGTTCTTAGGTGGTTCAAGGGTGAAAATGGGTTTGTTTTGACTTTGAGGTTTGTATGAAGGTGGGTAAATGATAAGTTGAGGTTGAATCACGTTAACTTCTCTTGGTTTTAGTTTGTTATAACAAGCCTTAGTGGATGAACCTTGTGAGATGAAATCCTCAAGGGATTCATCTAACATGTCAAAATCATCACTGCTAAAAGGATTGAGGTTTAGGTTAACTTGGAAAAAGAGATTTGACATACTCAAATGGCTATGCTTTCTCCAAGTGGTTAATCAGTTTATAGGTACTTTTGGTTTTTATTTCTAATGAATGACAAATATAATCTAAGCTAATCAAACTATGAACTAATGCTAGAAATGAAAAGTTCAATGATCTAATTCTATCCAAAATTGTAATGAAAAAAAATTAAGCTAGATCTAATAAAATGCATGAAATAAAAAGTCTACAAACTGAAAGATGGAAATAGAGAATTTGATATTGGAAAATGTAATTTAAAATCCAAAATGGGACTGAACCACCCAGAGGGGTGTATGAGTCCCAATCAAGGTTTTTCAGGGGTTTGAATGTTGAATAACAATCACCATAGAATACTTGGAAATTGGGAAAAACCACCTGTACTGGGGCTAAATCTCCCAGAGGTGCATATGAGTCCCATATTAGGGTTTTTGCATTGGTTTCAACAAATTTTGTGTGAATTTTATGTTTTCTATTTTGGATGATGTCTAAGCGAAGTGCAAATGCAAATTTCACATGAAATTTAAGGATGCAAGATGCAAAAATGAAACCTATATTCACTTTCACTAATACAAGATTTAGAAAACCTAGATGCAAATTAACTAATGTAAAACCTAATGCAAAGCTAATGTAAGATAGATCTAGTAATATGATGCACTTTGAATCATAAATAAGGTGTTCTAAATGTAGGTTCACTGAAATGAAACCTAAGAAATAGGGGGATTTACCATTTAGAAGATTGAACACAAGGGATAAGGGCCTAGACATATTTCACTTAGTTTCACTCAAGGAAACCCTAGAGATCTCAATCAAAGATGGAATGAAGGAAAGAGATCTACTAAAAGTTTTCCTAGGGTATGATTAAATATGTAAAATGGGTTCAACACCAAACTAGGGCTTGGAAAGACTAGTAACATGCAAAACCTAATGATGAAACCTAATGCAAAACTTCAACAAATGACCTAAAAATGAATGCAAAATAGAACAAAAATTTGGGAAATCAGGGAGGTGCACCTAGAAACCTGAATGTGCCTAGAATAAGCTCTAAAATCTTGAAACTATTTTTTAGGGCACACTAGAACTAACATGCCAGGCTAGGCGTATTAGCCCTAGACTAGGGTTTCTGGGCAGGAACAAGAATCTGGTAGTGTTGACTTAGGATCTTCAAAAATCTAGAAAATTACTTATATTGGGACTCATACGCCACCTGTGGTGTATCATTCCTATTCTTCTTTTTAAAAAATTCAAAGTATTAATCTACTCCTCAACATTTTCTCTATCTTCTCAACTTGATTTCTAGATCCAAACTTGTAAAATGACCTGCAAAATAGAATATAATGTAGATTTGCTTATGGGGGCATGCCTTGGTCAAACCCCTAGTTCGGTAGTTAAACCTTGATAGAAACAATGAATTGTGAAATTAAATGTGAATATAAACCCTAACCATAAGTGTATCTAAGATTAGGAAATCTAAAATTTAATACAACCCTATTCTAATGTTCTAGAATGAGATGCATGAATGAAACATGAAGATGAATGACTCACTTTGGGAGATCTTTAATCACCATAATAAGACATAATAATGCATGTACCTTCCTTATCCTAAAATTAGAGTAATGATGGAGGATGGAATCACTTAGGAAATGAGTCATTAGGCTTGGATTGATGGCTAGTTGCATCTCCCCAACCTAGAATCCATCATGATTAACCATAGGCAACCATAATTAATCCTTGACAATGCTAGATCTTAAATGAAATTGAGCTTGAAGACCTACAAAAACACTATGATGTTTCTCCAAGACTTCAACTTTACTTTCTACTTGCTCTTAAATGTTCTTGTGAAAGAATGCTTGAATGCTTTTGAATGCTTAGACTTGAATTGCTTTCTCTAGATGAAAATAATGACTGGAAAGCTTGTTAATATAGTAAGTTCATCTAATTTACCATTATTTAGATCTCAAATGCCAACATCAACCAAAAATTTGAAATAAAAACTTAAATTCCTCCCTCAAACCCTGAAAATGGGCCACATAGGACTCTTATGCCACTTGTGGCATGTGGGTCCTACCTGTTGGATGTTGTGGTTTTGTTTTTGATATGTGGTTGTCATTGATGTCAACACTATTAGCATTAATGCATTAGAAGCTATATATGTCGAGGATATTGAGAGAATTGAAATAAGAAGTGCTATAGGTTGTTAGTGGTGAAGTGAAGTTCATTCTATCAGTGAACTCACTACATTGTTGTTCAGAGGTTGTGGACTAAATGGTTTCTTTTTTAGTATATCTAGTTTATCCATGTTGAGTTTCAGATATCTGTGTGAAGATTTGATCAAGTTATGAAGATTTGTATTCTGCTATTTTTTTTGTTACTTTTGTTTGTGTTCCTAAATGAAGATCATGTGATTTCAGTAAGTTCAGTTGTTTTGGATGCCTCTATGGTGATTCATGATGTTTTTGGATGGTTCTAGTTCATGCTCTATCTGTATTGCACATCCACATTGATCGTTGTGCTCACGATCCAATATTTTATCTTATGTGTTCATTTTTTTCATGTTCTTGGCCGACAAGGTGTTGAAGTGTGTTGTGGATCTTTGAGGAGTAATTAATTGAAGTGGTTCATGTTTGAGGATGTTATTTTCAGTCTTCACTATGTTGTGGCCAACCTTGGTTGATTCACATGATTAATCTTTATTGATCTGAGCTGATTGTTTATATTCTTTCTTGCTATTTTGTTGAAGCTGACTTATAGCAATGTAATTTCTTGTTGCAGATATATATAAGTGATTTCTTATATCATTTATGTGGCGTTGTATGTGAATAATCTTGTAAATCATTCAAAGGTAGAGTGGAGTGTGAAGAAGAGTGAAGAAGTGTTCATGTGCTTAACTGAAACCGTAATAAGGCATTAGTAGATGTTATTTTCTCATTTCAAAATATAATGGATATAATCAGAACCTTTCTGTAAGACAGTGTGTCTTCCTTTGTAATTGAGAAGTGAGCTCTAGGAAGTGTGTTTGAATGCATGTGAATTCCTCATTAATATTTCCTTATACTTTTAATAGGGTATAATCTTGTGGACTGACCTCCACCATGGTTTTTCTCCTAACAGGTTTTCCAAGTAAAAGTCTTGGTGTTATGTGTGCTTCTGATGTGTTGTTCATTTATGCTTTCATGATTAATAATCTGATCTAAGAATAAGGTTAATAAGTTGAATAAGATTGAAATTTTGTGACAATTGATTCACCCCCCCTCCTAGTTGTTTGCCCTTGAGTTTCCAACAATTGGTATTAGAGCATGTTCCTTGGAAGAACTTTTATAGCTTGAGGTGATCTGGAATGATGACTTATAAGAAGGATAGTCCTAGATTTGATAGAAAAAATTATTCTTTATGGGAGACTCGAATGGAGTGCCATCTAAGATGCATTAGTGAGCCCTATTGGAGCATTACAAGTAATAGATATGTTATTCCACCAAATATTACTTATTCTGAGTATAATATCAAGGCTAAGGAAGCATTGTTGAGTGCTTTGACTACTACTAAGATGACAAATGTGATGGATTGGAAAACTGCTTATGAGATATAGAAAAGTTGGAGACCTTGTATGAAGGTGATGCTAATGTGAAGATTGCTAAGCTACAAAGTCTGGAAGGGAAATATGAAAAGCTGAGGATGGGGGATGATGAAAACATTACTACTTTCATGCAAAGAGTGAATGAACTTGTGTGTGGTATCAGATGTGTTGGTGGGAAGATAGATGAATCAAAGATTGTTGCTAAAGTGCTTAGATCCTTTCTTGATTCCTATAAAGTCAAAGCTAGTGCTATTGAAGAGCTCCGAATGGTGAAAAATGTTACCAGGGATATGTTGATTGGTAAGCTTACTACTTTTGAGTTGAGTGAATTTGGTGATGCCCTTCTTAAGGTTGAATCTACATTCAAGGCCACTACTTCTGGGAGAGATAAACATATATATGATCTGAGTGAAATTTCATCAAGAAATACATTCAAGTATGAGGATGAAATGAAACAACTCGGTGAAGAAGAAAGAGAGCTAGAAGAGTGTGGAGCATTCATTGTGAAAAGAGAATCCAAAGGACAAGGTAAATATAAAGGGAAGTTTCATATTAAATATTTCTCTTGCAATAAGATTGGTCATTTTGCATCAAGATGTCTTAGAGAGTTTCCAAGCCAAGATATAACAAACCTAAATTTGAAAAGAAATGTTACTATGTTGTTGATGAAGGTGTGATAGATGATGGATCTGATAAAGGAAATGCAAGTGAACATGAATTTGTATGTATTGCTATCAAGGAAAATAATCACGTGTCTATTGAATCTGTTAATTATATAAATGTGGAGAAAGACCTAGCTGCTCGAGTTGAAGAGAAAGATGAATGGATAAACAGTGGATGTTCTCATCATATGACAGGAGATAAAATTAAGTTTGTGAGTTTGGAAAAGTATGATGGTGGTGTTGTGAGATTTGGTGATGAAAAAGTTGGTGTGATCCATGGAAGAGGATGCATTTTTCTTGATGGTAAGCATAATACCTAAGTTGTCATGTATGTTGAAGGTTTGAATCATAATCTTTTGAGTGTTGGATAGATGGTTGATAAGGGATACAATCTTCAATTCATGGACGGTAAGTGCAAAATATTGGGAAATTCTAGAAATGTGATTGCATCAGGTACAAAAATGAAAGGTAATATTTTTCACCTAAGTGTTGCAAGTAAAAGTTGCTTGATTGCTAAAATTGATGAAAGTTGGTTGTAGCATAGGAGAATGTGTCATTAACTTTGATAATATTGTCAAGATAAGTTATACTAAGGCTGTGAGAGATTTTCCTAAGCTGATGAAATCTACTAATTCCATATGCAAAGAATGTCAATTAGGAAAGCAAACAAGAATTTCATTTCGGAGTAAACAACAAAAACCAAATGGATTGTTGGATCTTGTGCATACTAATTTGTGTGGTCCTACTAGAGCTAGAAGTTTACAAGGATACATGTACTTCATGTTTCTTATTGATGACTATTCAAGGATGATGTGGGATACTTTCTTAAGGTAGAAATCTGAAGCTCTGGAAAAGTTAAAGATCTTTAAGGCTATGGTTAAGACAAAGACAGGTCTGAAGATTGAATGTCCAAGGTCAGATAGAAGTGGTGAATTCACTTCTAGTGAGTTTAATTATTTTTGTGAAGAGAATGGAATAAAGAGACAATTATCTACATCGTAGACCCCTTAACAAAATGGAGTTGTGGAAAGGAAGAACAGAATAATTCTTGATGCTGCTAGAACCATGATGTTGGAAGGAAATGTACCTCATATCTATTGGAGAGAAACTATGGGTACTACTATGTACACACTTAACTGAGTACAAATCAAAGGTGATACTAGTAAGACTACATTTGAGGTATGAACTGGTCAAAAGCCTACTATTAGATATTTAAAGATCTTTGGAAGCAAGTGTTATATCAAAAGAGATAAAGATATAGGAAAGTTTGATGCTAGGAGTGATGAAGGGATCTTTTTGGGTTTTTCTACTAAAAGGAAGACCTACCAATGTTACAATAAGAGATTCAAGAAAATGGTTGAAAGTGAAAATGTTAAGGTTGATGTAGACATAGTTGCACCATCCAGAATGCATGGATATGATTTTGATGATCAGAATAACAGTACAAACAAAGGTCAGACTTCAAGTCAAGTTCAAATCATTCTGGTGAATCAAGAAGATCAAGAGGAATGAGAAATTGGTGAAAGAGGGGTGATCCCACAATAGTGGTTTACAATTTTTGGCCAAACTAGACACTGAATTTTTTTTTTTAATAAATCTTCACATTCGGGCACCTATAGCGGTTAAACCGCAAGGAATTTGAAGATCATGCAAACTAGAGTCTTGTAAAATTTTGTCTTTAGATTCTAAAAATATTTTTTTCAAAATTTTTTGAATTAGATTGCATTTCTTTTTCCATCTCCCACGAAATCTAGTTTTTTTCAAAAAGAACATTTTTAAAAAGTGACGCACACCGTATAATGCATAACTTTTTTCCTTGAAAGATAAAATTATAATTATTTCAAATTTAGATTTATAACTCCGATATCTAGTGCTTCCACTTGGTTAGATAGTTTTTTATTGAATATTTTTTCTTTAATCAAGATTCAAAGCCAAATCAATTACAATTCAGATAAAATGTGACCGTATAATGCATAACTTTTACTGTATGTATCAAAAAAAATAATTCTTTTTTGGATAAAGGACTCCAATATTTGGTGCACTCATATTTTTCAGAAAAAAATTGGATAATCTTCTATTTTTTCACATGTGCAAAACAGAGAGTTTTGATTTTAGTGAAAAACCTATATTTAATAAAACTTAAAAAAAAACATAATATAATCAAAATATATTAAAATTATATTTGTTGGATAGCTCATTTTGAGGGAAACCTGATACAAATTGGGTTTTTGAGATCTCCTCCATTTTCATTGTCAAATCAAGCTTTGAAGTGCAAAATTTTGAGCAATTTTGGTGCTTGAGAGGATGTGGGTGAAAATGAGGGGGTTCAGTCGAACCACCTCTATTAAAAATTAATATTTAATATTCATATAAATATAAATTATAATAAATAATATACTTATTATTGCAATATATTTAATAATTATATTATTATTATTATAATATTAAAAGTATATAATTAAAAACTATATCTATTATTATTATAATATTAAAAGTATATAGTTAAAAACTATATAGTAATTTTTTCTAGTCATGGCTTTTAAAATCTTGGATTTTTAGGCTCAACACGAGTGTCATGAAAACACTCTCCTCAGGCAGGATAACAAAAAGCTTCACTTGGAGAACATGGAAATTAAAGAAGCCGTGAGAAATCCCAAATGCACCAACTGCAAAGCACCTGTTGTTATTGCAGAAGTCAAACTTCAAGAGTAGCAACTGTGTATTGAGAATATTCAGTTGAAAGATGAGGTTCGTTTGCACAGACTAACTAATTTGATGATTTGTATATTCCAAATTTTTGTATTCTCAAAATGTAAACTGTGGTTAAAAGGATTATGAGTCACTACTTTTTGAGTTGTTCCTATTTTTATTCTAATGTATTTACAACCCCATGAACCTCCTAGATTGTATTTTCTCTAGAAATATTTTTAGTGCAGTGATTTTCCCACAATGATGAAATTGCTTCATATCATATATTGTATAAGATTTAGAGAACTAGAAGGTTATTTTATTCTGATGCTTTAAATCACCTGAGCAATGAAGTTGAATATTTGTGAGATTTGTGCTTATGGGTATTCTTTAACTATTCTTATGTTTTTTTCAATGGGCCTGCATGGATATTTTCAGCTAGAGAGAATGGCCAGTATGGCTAGAAAATTTTACAGAAGGCCTATATCATTGATTTTAGAGAGACATATGGAGGGGGTGGGAGAGAAAGGGAGCAAGGGGGTAGGAGGGAGATACTTCAGAGAGCGAGAGGGGGGAGTGGAAGAGAGATAAACGGTAGGGGGTATAAGGGTTAAGGCTAGAGGGGAGAGAGAGAGGGGGGGTAGGAGGGAGAGACTTCAGAGAGAGAGGGGGGGGAGTGGGGGAGAGATAAAGGGTAGAGGGTGTACAAGGGTTTAGGGTTTAAGGGTTAAGGGTAGAAGATCTTGAGAGGGAGAGTGGGTAGGAGGGAGAGACTTTCAAGAGAGAGAGGGGGGAGTGGGAGAGAGATAGAAGGTAGGGAGTAGAAGGGTTTAGGGTTTAAGGGTTAAGGGGAGAGGGGGAGAGGGGGTAGGAAGGAGAGAATTGAGCGAGAGAGGGGGGCTAGTAGGAGAGAGATAAATGGTAGGGGGTGTACAAGGGTTTAGGGTAGAGGGGAGAGAGGGAGAGACTTGAGAGAGAGGGGGGGAGTGGGAGAGAGATAAAGGGTAGGTTTTAAGGCTTTAGGGTAGAGGGGAGAGAGGGAGAGGGGGGGAATGGGAGAGTGATAAAGGGTAGAGGGTGTGCAAGGGTTTAGGATTTAAGGGTTAAGGGTAGATGGGAGAGAGGGAGAGGGGGTTAGGATGGAGAGACTTGAGAGAGAGGGGGGGAGTGGGAGAGAGATAATGGGTAGGGTTTAAGGGTTTAGGGTACAGAGGAGAGAGGGAGAGGGGGTGGGAGGGAGAAAATGGAGAGAGAGTGGTAGGGAGTGCGAGAGTGATAAAGGGTAGGTTTTAAGGGTTAAGGGTAGAGGATCTCGAGAGGTAGAGTGGGTAGGAGGGAGAGACTTTCAAGAGAGAGAGGGGGAACTGGGAGAGAGATAGAGGGTAGGGAGTAGAAGGTTTTAGGTTTTAAGGGTTAAGGGTAGAGGGGATAGGGGGAGAGGGGGTAGGAGGAGAGACTTGAGAGAGAGGGGGGAATTGGGAGAGAGATAAAGGGTAGGAGGTGTACAAGGGTTTAGGTTATAAGGGTTAAGGGTAGAGGGGAGAGAGGGACAGGGGGTAGGACAGAGAGACTTGAGAGCGAGAGTGTGGGAGTGGGAGAGAGATAAATGGTAGGGTTTAAGGGTTTATGGGAGAGGGGAGAGAGGGAGAGTCTTGAGAGAGAGGTGGGGGAGTGGGGGAGAGATAAAGGGTAAGGGGTGTAGAAGGTTTTAGGATTTAAGGGTTAACGTTAGAGGGGAGGGAGGGAGAGGGGGTAGGAGGGAGAGACTTGAGAGAGAGGGGGGG